>PISX010003844.1:0-69513 GCA_004024625.1 Mellivora capensis
TTATATCCTGACACTTTACTAAATTCCTGTACAAGTTCTAGCAGTTTTGGCGTGGAGTCTTTTGGGTTTTCCACATAGAGTATCATATCATCTGCAAAGAGTGATAGTTTGACTTCTTCTTTGCCGATTTGGATGCCTTTAATTTCTTTTTGTTGTCTAATTGCTGAGGCTAGGACTTCTAGTACTATGTTGAATAGCAATGGTGATAATGGACATCCCTGCCGTGTTCCTGACCTTAGCGGAAACGCTTTCAGTTTTTCTCCATTGAGAATGATATTTGCGGTGGGTTTTTCATAGATGGCTTTGATAATATTGAGGTATGTGCCTTCTATCCCTACACTTTGAAGAGTTTTGATCAGGAAGGGATACTGTACTTTGTCAAATGCTTTTTCAGCATCTATTGAGAGTATCATGTGGTTCTTGTTCTTTCTTTTATTAATGTGTTGTATCTCATTGATTGATTTGCGGATGTTGAACCAACCTTGCAGCCCTGGAATAAATCCCACTTGGTTGTGGTGAATAATCCTTTTAATGTACTGCTGAATCCTATTGGCTAGTATTTTGGTGAGAATTTTCACATCTGTGTTCATCAAGGATATTGGTCTGTAATTCTCTTTTTTGATGGGATCCTTGTCTGGTTTTGGGATCAAGGTGATGCTGGCCTCATAAAATGAGTTTGGAAGTTTTCCTTCCATTTCTATTTTTCAGAACAGTTTCAGGAGAATAGGAATTAATTCTTCTTTAAATGTTTGGTAGAATTCCCCTGGGAAGCCGTCTAGCCCTGGGCTTTTGGTTGTCTGGAGATTTTTGATGACTGTTTCAATGTCCTTACTGATTATGGGTCTGTTCAGGTTTTCTATTTCTTCCTGGTTCAGTTGGGGTAGTTTATATATCTCTAGGAATGCATCCATTTCTTCCAGATTGTCAAATTTGTTGGCGTAGAGTTGCTCATAGTATGTTCTTATAATTGTTTGTATTTCTTTGGTGTTGGTTGTGATATCTTCTCTTTCATTCATGATTTTGTTTATTTGGGTCCTTTCTCTTTTCTTTTTGATAAGTCTGGCCAGGGGTTTATCAATCTTATTAATTCTTTCAAAGAACCAGCTCCTAGTTTCGTTGATTTGTTCTATTGATTTTTGGTTTCTATTTCGTTGATGTCTGCTCTGATCTTAATGATTTCTCTTCTCCTGCTGGGTTAGGCTTTCTTTCTTGTTCTTTCTCCAGCTCCTTTAGATGTAGGGTTAAGTTGTGTATTTGAGACCTTTCTTGTTTCTTGACAAAGGCTTGTACCGCTATATATTTTCCTCTCAGGACTGCCTTTGCTGTGTCCCACAGATTTTGAACCGTTGTGTTTTCATTATCATTTGTTTCTATGAATTTTTTCAATTCTTCTTTAATTTCCTGGTAGACCCATTCATTCTTTAGAAGGATGTTGTTTAGCCTCCATGTATTTGGGTTCTTTCCAAATTTCCTCTTGTGATTGAGTTCTAGCTTCAGAGCATTGTGGTCTGAAAATATGTAAGGAATGATCCCAATCTTTTGATACTGGTTGAGACCTGATTTATGACCCAGGATGTGGTCTATTCTGGAGAATGTTCCATGTGCACTATTGAAGAATGTGTATTCTGTTGCTTTGGGATGAATGTTCTGAATATATCTGTGATGTCCATCTGGTCCAGTGTGTCATTTAAGGCCTTTCTTTCCTTGTTGATCTTTTGCTTGGATGATCTGTCCATTTCGGTGAGGGGAGTGTTAAAGTCCCCTACTATTATTGTATTGTTGTTGATGTGTTTCTTTGATTTTGTTATTAATTGGTTTATATAGTTGGCTGCTCCCACGTTAGGGGCATAGATATTTAAAATTGTTAGATCTTCTTGTTGGACGGACCCTTTGAGTATGATATTGTGTCCTTCCTCATCTCTTATTATAGTCTTTGGCTTAAAATCTAATTGATCTGATATAAGGATTGCCACCCCAGCTTTCTTCTGATGTCCATTAGTATGGTAAATTGTTTTCCACCCCCTCACTTTAAATTTGTAGGTGTCTTCGGGTCTAAAATGAGTTTCTTGTAGGCAACATATTGATGGGTTTTGTTTTTTTATCCATTCTGATACCCTGTGTCTTTTGATTGGGGCATTTAGCCCATTAGCATTCAGGGTAACTATTGAGAGATATGAATTTAGTGCCATTGTATTGCCTGTAAGGTGACTGTTACTATATATTGCCTCTGTTCCTTTCTGATCTACTATTTTAGGCTCTCTCTTTGCTTAGAGGACCCCTTTCAATATTTCCTGTAGAGCTGGCTTGGTGTTTGCAAATTCTTTCAGTTTTTGTTTGTCCTGGAAGCTTTTTATCTCTCCTTCTATTTTCAATAATAGCCTAGCTGGATATAGTATTCTTGGCTGCATGTTTTTCTCGTTCAGAATTCTAAATATATCATGCCAGTTCTTTCTGGCCTGCCAGGTCTCTGTGGATAAGTCTGCTGCCAATCTAATATTTTTACCATAGTATGTGACAGACTTCTTTTCCCGGGCTGCTTTCAGGATTTTCTCTTTGTCGCTAAGACTTGTAAATTTTACTATTAGGTGACGAGGTGTGGACCTATTCTTGTTGATTCTGAGGGGGTTTCTCTGCACCTCCTGGATTTTGATGCTTGTTCCCTTTGCCATATTAGGGAAATTCTCTACAATAATTCTCTCCAATATATCTTCTGCTCCCCTCTCTCTTTCTTCTTCTTCTGGAATCCCAATTATTCTAATGTTGTTTCGTCTTATGGTGTCACTTATCTCTCAAATTCTCCGCTCGTGGTCCAGTAGATTTTTGTCCCTCTTTTGCTCAGCTTCTTTATTCTCTGTCATTTGGTCTTCTCTATCACTAATTCTTTCTTCTGCCTCATTTATCCTAGCAGTAAGAGCCTCCATTTTTTATTGCACCTCACTAATAGCTTTTTTTAATTTCAAATTAGTTAGATTTCCGTTCTTTTATTTCTCCAGAAACGGCTTTTATATCTCCAGAGAGGGTTTCTCTAATATCTTCCATGCCTTTTTCGAGCCCAGCTAGAACCTTGAGAATCCTCATTCTGAACTCTAGATCTGACATATTACCAATGTCTGTATTGATTAGGTCCCTAGCCTTTGGTACTGTCTCTTTTTCTTTTTTTTGTGGTGATTTTTTCTTCCTTGTCATTTTTTCCAGATAAGAGTATATGAAGGAGCAAATAAAATACTAAAAAGTTGGCAAAGACCCCAGGAAAATGCCCTTTAACCAAATCAGAAGAGACCCCAAATCGTGGTGGGGGATAAAGGGGATAAAAAGAAGTTCAGAAAAAAAAAATAAATAAAAAAAAAAAAGAAAAGAAATAAACAAAAAATATAAAAAAGAAAAAAATATATATATATTAGACTGGTGACTAGAACAGGGTCACCCACTTAATTGTGGGGTATTTGGTCTCTTAGAAAAAAGTACCTCCCAAAATTTTAGAGAATGAAAAATGTATATAAGAGTAAACACAGTGAAGGGAAGGAATATGCCTATAAAAATGAAAAACAAAAATTTTCTTTTTTAATTTCTAAAAAAAAGGAGTTGATTTAGTTGGTTGGGAGAATAAAGAAAAAGAAAGTGGAGAGAATTTGCTCAGGCTGGAGAATAGAACAAGCCTGGAGCTAGATTTAGGGTGTCTTTTGACCACTAGAGGAAGTTGTACCCCAAATTTTTTAGAATAAAAAACCCTTATGTGGATACAAAAAATAAAGTTAAATACTATGAAGGATAAAATATGACTATAATAATGAAGTTTCAAAAAAGATTATTATTTTTTTGGAAAAGGTATTGTTACGATAAACTAGTTAAAAAATGTTAAAGAAAGAAAAGGCTAAAAGTAAAAAAAAATTAGCAGAAAAAGAGAAAAAGAAAAAAAATAAAATTAAAGAAAAAATTGAATTAACTGCAAAACTAAAGAATCATGGGGAGAAAGCCATGAATTCTGCGATTTGCTTTCTCCTCCTCTGGAGTTCCGCTGCTCTCCTTGTTAAGTGAACTTGCTCTTGGCTGGATTTCTTTTGATCTTCTGGGGGAGGGGCCTGTTGTAGTGATTCTCAAGTGTCTTTGCCCGAGGTGGAGCTGCGCCGCCCTTACCAGGGGCCAGGCTAAGTAATCCACTCAGTTTCACTTTCGGGAGCTTTTGTTCCCTGAATGCTTTCCGTAGAGTTCCGGAGGACGGGAATGAAAATGGCGGCCTCCCAATCTCCGGCCTGGAGGAGCCGAGATTTTGGGGCCCCACTCCTCAGTGCGCACTCAGAGAAAAGCCCCAGCCACTTCCATCTCCCTCACCTCTGGCCATGCTCTGAGCTCACCCAGCCTGCGACCGGTTCAAGGTAACCCCGAGCTGAGAGCTCACTCCTCGGCTCTGTCTCGGCTCTGATACCTGCTAGCTCTGTGACACTCAGACACCCCCTATACTTCTGTGAACCTGCGGGACCTGGGGCCACGCTGACCCCGCGTGGGCTTCACCCCGGTTTAGCCTCTGGAGCGATGTCCCTCAGTGGAGCAGACTTTTAAAAGTCCCAATTTAGTGCTCCGTTGCTCCGCCGCTTGCCGGGAGCCGGCCCCTCCCCCGCGGTCTATCTTCCCGTTGCTTTCAATTCACTTCTCCACGGGTCCTACCTTCCAGAAAGTGGCCGATTTTCTGTTTCCAGAATTGCTGTTCTTCCTCTCTTTGATCTCCCATTGGATTTGTAGGTGTTCGCAATGGTTTGATTAGCTATCTAGCTGATCATCTGCTACCTGATGTAGTCTCAGCCTGCTACTTCTCCACCATCTTGACTCCTCCCGTTCTTGTTGTTTGTAAGTGGCTCCATGGCAGCATGGAGCCCAATGCAGGACTCAAACTCACAACCTAGAGGTTCAAGACAGGAACTGAGATAAGGAGTCGGATGCTTAACCAATTGAGCCACCCAGGTGTCCCTGCTGCTGTTTTTGACATACAATTAGTTTCGTCAACTAGGACAGGACAATCACAGAAGAATAATCACTTTAGGTCTCCACTGACTCTTTCTAGAATGGAAGGGAATGGTGATTTTGAGGCCAGGTTTTACAAACATTGCCTATATACCTCTCTAACTTGGTTCCCTTGCAAAACATTAGTCCATCCCTAATTATCAGTTTTCTTTATGGGTTCACTCATACTTTATCCTTGTACTACTCTGGACTTCTTTATCTTGATTTTATTTCTCCAAGGCATTTTGCCACTGTGTCTTTGGAATACCTGTAAGTAAATATTTCCACATCTCCAACCTTATTGACAAACTTTTGCTTTCTTGCCTTAAGATCTTACAAGTGAATAAATTTGCCCACATACCCTCACGTACAGTCACAAAATCTGGAGATGGGGTTGACAGTTCTTGTAATGGCATGTCACTGTCAAATCAGTCCTAGCCTTACTAGATATTTTGGGTAGCATAATTTCTCACCTCCTTTTTGGCCTATGGATATGCAATCATTTTTCCCACAACACAAATAGAATTTCTTAAAACACTAAGTATATCATTCCCTGGCTTAAAGTCCTTTAATTGTTATTTATTACCATGCATACAAAATCCCAACATTTGTCATTACTGTCATGGAGATGGGTTTCGTTTGGTTTGTTTTTTTAGGGGGGTTTAAAAATCTAGTTCCAGCTTAGATCCCAACATTAACCACCTGCTGTGCTTGAGGTTTATGGAATTGTTGGTACTTCCCCAAATCTTCCTTACTCTCTTTCATTTTGGGACCACTTAGACCTCAATTTTACTCTATACCTGGAAGGCTGTCCTTCTTGCTCTATCCCTTTGAAGGGCTTATTTGCAAAACTTTACTTGCAGGAATGCTTCTGTTAATCACCACCCTTTCTGCACTTAAGGTGTTTTTCCTTAGTGTAGCTACTGTTTTGGCCCACCATCTCCTTGGTCTTTTCCCCCCATTTTAGTGACATTTATTTACCCATTTAACTGACATAATATTGTATTGGTTTAACGTGTATCATGTAGTATTTTAAATATGTATACATTCAATATGATTACCATAATAAATTTAGTTAACATCAGTCACCTCACATAGTTACATCCTCTTCCTAGATCTCACCTTATTTCAGTAACATAATCCCTATAAATGAATATCTTTAAAATAGTCTATATACTTCCTAGGGGAGGAGATTACATCCCAGCATTTGGTGGCATAAGAGAGAATCAATAAATAAATATTTAAATGCATTGTATTAAATTTAATAACTTCATAGAAATAACTGGTTCTGACATGAAAAAGGGGTGGATTTGTTTTGTTTGATGTATAGTAGAAGTGAAACCAATGAATGATCATTATTGAGGGGATACATTTTAACTGAAAATACTAGAAAACTTCAAAAAGAAATATCTAAAAATAAACTATGCTATCTTGAGACATAGTAACTTTTTCATAGTAATTTTTCACCACTAGCATTAAAATATACCCTATATCAGAAGTCTCCAAACTTTGATGCTTGTGGACAGGCCTTTCTTTGTTTTGTTTTTGTTTTATGAGACATGCCATGCATACATGCATACCTATGTGTGTGTACACTTTTGTGTTTATGTGTTTATGAGTGTGTATGTTGTAGAAATATACTATTGTGCTAGTATATTAAAACATCATGAAGCATGCCATAAAAGGTAATACAAAACAGATAGTTATGGACTAAATGTGTTCCTCTAAAACTTGTATAATGAAGAACTAAGCCCCAATATGACTATATTTGAAGATAGGTCTCTAAGGAATTCACTGAGGTCGAATCAGATCATAAGGGGCCCTACTCTGATAGAATTAGTACCCTTATAAGAATAGACTCCAGAGGAATTACTCTCTTGCTCTTTCATACTCTTTCTGTCATGTAATACTCTGTGAGGATATAGCAAGTAGGTAGCTGACTACATGTCAAGAAAAGAGATCTCACCAGAAACCACATTGCCCAGCACCTTGATCTTGTGCTTTGCAGCCTCCAAAGTTGTAAGAAATTAATTTCTGTTGTTTAAGCCACCCAGGTTATGATATTTTGTTATAGTAGCATGAACAGATTATTACAGATGACTTTAAAAATAAAGAGAATTGCTAATATTTTCTTATTGTGTCTTAATTGATTGCTCTTTATGCCACCCTGTGTTATTGTTCCACATTTAAAATCATTATGAAACAATAATCAACTTGTAAACATATGATTGTATTTTGAATCTGAAACTCTTATTTTGAAAACAGCATTGAATTTAGGCCAGAGAAAAATGTGCTTAATTGGTTTTGCTTTTAATTGCGCAAAAAAAATCATTAATGGAAGTATGCGGTATTTTCTATGTGTTGATGAATATGCTTCAGTGGCTTATAATCAAAACATTGTAAACCAGCACTCATGAGGAGTGGTATAATACAGAAGAGTATCATTTTGTTAAGTTTCATCTAAGGAGCTTCTTAGAGTTCTTACTCTTTCTGGTTAAAAGTAGTTCCCATAACTCCATAAGGCATTTACTAACATCTACTTCCAAATCATGAAACATTGTCCTGATCAAATGAAGATAAAAACACAAAATCCTTTACTAAAGGAAATGCATATCCCTAGAGTTGCTCAGTTACAAACTCTTCCACCTTACATTTTTGTGTATTTGGAAGGATACCAGATAATTCATGACAAAGAGCTTCTGCTCTACCAAATTATCAGAAATATGTAAGTAAATTTAACATCTCAGATATGTATTGTATCCATGATTAATTAAGCTATTTGAAATGTTTATTCCATGAATTAAAGTTGTATTTTGGTCAATGGTTTTATAAGGTCTGTTCAGTGCTCATTAAATCATCTCCAGAACAATTCCCATTCTTACACTCAAAAACTCACTTTACTGTGTTCTGTTTTGATCTTTATAATCTATTTTTAAAAATCACATCTGTCTTCCCCAGTCTCTAGCCCAAAGCAAATCAATATTTTCTTCTACTCTTCTTTCTTTTTCTGATAAATGACTAAAGAGAATGGAACAGAGAGGCAGAAAGAGGAAAAAAGAAAAAAAATGGGAAACTTATAAATACCATGGAAAATTTATACTTTTTCATAAGGAAAGGAATGAATATGTCTAATATATTATAGGTGTCATAGTTTGATGCCCTGTCATAGATTTTGTGTGCTGTGCCTGTGACTCCAACCGAGAAACCAGAGTTTGAAGTGATATGGAGAAGTGTTTTCCACATTGGCTTTTCTGGGGAAGGAAAGCTAGGTCTGGGGCTTTTGGTCCTGGCTGTCACAAGTGTGACCTGTGCACATTGTGCTATCTGCCAACTTAGATTTTTCTTGCTTTTTAAAAAAATCTCTGTGGGTCTGCATCATTACCTCACCACATTCTGAACATCTGTCAGAACATTTGCCAGAGCATATTTACAAACACATGATACCATTTGGTCTCACCTTATCCACCAAATTTTGCTAAAATGAAATATACATTTATTTATAAGGAATTTGTCATTTGTTATTAAGGGAAGAATTAAAAACATGTAGAAGAGCAAGAGAAAGGTAAAATTCTCTTATCTTGTATCTATGCAGTGGATAAGTATGTACCATCACAGATGATGATTTTGAAACTATTTGTTGAGAAAAATTTGGAAAATTGGTGTTTTTTTTATTTTTTTAACCAGAAGAAGGAAGATGATGATAGGTCAAAAAGTACTGTACTGTTGGATTTGGCCAGCAAACCCTGAGGTGGCAAATGAAAAGATTACTCTAGACACCTGAGTAGGGGAAAAGAGAAGGCATGGTGATCTGGTGGCAAAAGGATTGGGGCCAAACTCTGCCTCCACTTTTATTGCGAATGTTATCAATACACGGGAATAATAACAACAGAAATGAGTGAGAAGCCTTAATAATTAGGACAGTGACATAGGGAGTATCGTGTGATTAGAATAAGCTGTACTCATGTCATGCGTGCAGATAGGAGTACATGGGGTGAGTATCTGTGACACATGTGAAGCCAGGGAGTATATGGAGTGAGTGACCACCAAAGATAAATATTTCTCCCAAACATTTCCTTCCTGGATGAGTGTATTGAGCAGCAACAAGGACATGGCTGTTTTCAGCCCGGAAGCTTTAAAGGAGGCCCGGTTTTCTGGATCCCCCTTCTTTGCTTTTCAACTAGTCTCGTCCAGAGTCATATGTTTATTAAATCTTCTCTAGCCAGGAATTATGAATTCCCACACTGTCTCAATTTTATAAGACACATATTTTACATACACAAATTCTAAGAATGTGAATATTTAGCTAATGCTAACATAGTAACAGTTCTTAAGTGGGGATGCTTCAATTATCTGTTATTTAATATAAAATTTTAAGTTTCTATTTTCTGATGCTACTGCAAGAAACATATAATATGTTTATAATAGAAAATATTGTCAAATAACCCCATACACAGCCACTGTCATCTGCTTAATCTAGGGATAGGCAGTGATTTTTATCTATAATTCCAACTGTGATTTGTGGCTAGTGGCTGCCTGGAGCCTTGACTTCAAAATAAATCAGAAGCTCATCAGGAAAGATAATGTGGTCATCTAAGAGTAGCTACCATTTGTTCAAGAAGAGCAACTGAGAGCATGGGGCCCCATATTTGCCATCCTTTCTGAAAGATGCTTCTTTTCTTTTACTTAAAAAAATGATCTATTTTATTTACACATTAGAACACATGGTTGTTATTTTCAACTTTCTCTAATCTACTATTTGGTTGAAACATCAGTCAAACACAGTAGCTTCTGATTTTTAATAGAGTACTAATAGGAAGACCATAATATTAAGAACACTGTGAAAATAAATGTGTAAGATGAAGAGATTATGGTTTGAACCTAGACTGAGTACCAGTGCTATATCAGGAAGTTGAGCCAATTTCTTTCCTACTGAAAGTGACACAGGAGCCTTGCTAAAAGAGTTTAAATCTGGTAGTGCTTCAGAATTTTCATTTTAGTAAGATACTGTAAAACTGTATTTATCTGACATTGTGCAGAAAAATATATTACATATAACAGTTTCTTAAGTAATTACAACTTAATTTTTTAGGTAACTTTAACATATATAATCTTGTTGGGTGTTAATGTTTTCTCCAAAAGTTATCTTTTTTGCTTAAAAAAAAAAAAACTCCGAATATAAACACTCTTCATCAGTATTCAATACTGATTAATTAAATCAAATAAATACACAGTATTTTATTTCCTATTTTAAAACTTCAGTACTCAAATACTCCATGAATTTATTAACAAGTAGTTTAAGATTTGTGCCTCAACTGTTGTTCTCTTTGACCTTGCCATAGTATGTCAATTCTTAGGGCTTCCTTAATGAATCCTCAGTCATAGCTGTAAATGTTGGGAGAGCTAGAGAGAGAGAGAGGAAATCAAGGAGTCTTTTGTACCAGAAGGGTCCTTGATTTCTTGTTATAACTCTTGTGTTATTCACACACAGCAGGATATGTTCTTTATGTTCTTGATCACTTCTGTATTGTGTACATGACTACACAGTTCTCATTAGTGTGTCATGTTTGGGTTCCCAAGATTAGAATTCTTTGGATTTGTATTCCCAACCACTGTGCCTCAACTAAGACCACGAAACCAGTGTGTCTGGAGTTAGAGCTTCTAGTATAGGACACAAACTATCCCAGAGTTAACATTCTTCAAATATTTAATTTGGTGTGAGCTACAGTCACTAGCCCTGATTCCACCCTTTGTGAGTTTTTATTTGGGATCGGTAGTGGTCCTTTCTATTAATATAACACAACTGGAATCATCTGAATCCGTCAGTGAGGTTGGAGTCACTTTGAAATGATTTGGCCTTTAATTCATTTGTTTTTTTAAGAAAGTTCCTAGAATACTGTATAAATAGATTCATACTTTTTCCTTGTTTCTAGCTTTATCTAACAAGGAGTTAAGTCTTTCAAAAGACTCTCCCAAAGCATTGGATATCTATTTCCTACCCTCCTATACCCTCCTATCCCACTCACCCAAAGCAGTGGATATCTATTTCCTACCATAATTGAAGCCACAGATTAGCATGGAAAATCTGTCTAAGGTGATTCCTTCCATTCTAACATGGAAATTATTGGCAAAACATTGTTTCATCTTAAAAGATACCAAACCTGGTAACTATTGTCTTGATGACATGGCATTATCATTATGGCTGTAATACATTATACTGTGCCCTCTCCCTCACCTGGAAATGTCAATTCATCCATCAAAGCTCTGCTCAAAGAATTACTGTCATTGAAGTTTTAGCAAACACTGTAGTAGAATTTCCCCATTTAATGGGTTTACAAGCTGCTGCCTTTATAGCTTATGGTACATATGTTTACCAACATAAATGATCCATTTGAGCTAAATTGCCACAGCTGCTAGAACACCTCTTTACCCATTTTTGGAGAAAAAAAAATCTAGAACTGTATAACTTTTTCAAAATGAAGGAAAATTTCTCTTCAGAGTGAAAAAGACGTGTTTCATCTCCCATCATTATAGAATAATAGGAAAAGAGAGACGTTATAGATCTGGATTCAAAGGCTGTTACAGACACAAATGTGAGAGTGATTTTTTTTTCATTCTGATAGAAAGAAGCCTATGTCAAGCACCTATACTAACAACTCATATTCAAGAATGATGCAAGTAGCTACATATCAAAGAGGAGAGGCTCTTTGTGACAAGAACTGTGGTTACCATGCAACACTATTAGCAGTTTTATTATCATTCCTTTGGCATATACCAGATACATAAATCAAAAAAGTTATTTTTGGGATGCCTGGGTGGCTCAGTTGGTTAAGCACTGGCCTTCGGCTCAGGTCATGATCCCGGCGTCCTGGGATCGAGTCCTGCATCGGGCTCCTTGCTCGGCGGGGAGCCTGCTTCTCCCTCTGCCTCTGCCTGCCACTCTGTCTGCCTGTGCTCGATCTCTCTCTCTCCCTCTCTCTCTGACAAATAAATAAATTTAGAAAAAAAAGCTATTTTTACATGAAGTCAAAGTGCAACAAGGTAAATGACTCCCAAAACACGGATTATGATTAACTAACCTCCTTGCAAAGCATAACACTGACATAATATTCATGATGTTAAATTAACAGATGTAAAATAATAATGATAGCAATTAAGTCACCAGTGAAATGCAATAAAGTGAAAATGCATTTTAAAATCCTGAAAAATTCCCCCAATGAAGGAGGGACAGCATATTATTTAAATTTTTACTACTATTTGTGTAATATGGTGATAGGACTATCAAGCTTCTTGAGTAAAACTGATTTATAATACCGTGGGGATTTTTCAGTTGGAAGGGAAAGAAGGCTTGATGTCAGACTGCTTTGAAATAAATAATGTTCCTAGGCATTATTCCCACAAGAGCATAGGCTGGAAATTAAGTCCTTAGAATATTAGGCAAAATAAGTTGATTGCAACTCATTTCACCTGTTGAATGCCCATTACATTTTAAAATGATTAATTGAGATATGTAATTCTCTCAGAAACCACTTATGGTATGCACTTAAATAGGCAATAGATAAAGTCTAACCTTCGGGAACATAATCTCAATTCAGTTATCCACTAAACCATTTCCAGCCCAGTCCTCTTCCCTCTTATTATCTTAACAGCGGTATGACTGTTAATGTTTGTAAACTACTCTAGATGAAAACAATTTACCCTCTTAAAATCTAAACTATTTATTTATTTATAATTTTGAGAGAGAGAGAGAAAGCATGAATACTGTGAAAGGGAGCAGGGTAGGGTGGGTGGGGTGGGGACAAGTAGAGGGAGAGAGAAAATCTTACATAGGCTGTACTTAGTTTCAGGTGTACAAGTCAGTGATTCATCACTTATATACAAGACCCAATGCTCATCACAAGTACACTTCTTTTTTTTTTTTTAAGATTTTATTTATTTATTTGTCAGAAAGAGCGAGCATAGGCAGACAGAGACAGAGGGAGAAGCAGACTCCCTGCTGAGCAAGGAGCCCGATGTGGGACTCGATCCCAGGACACTGGGATCATGACCTGAGCCGAAAGCAGCCGCTTAACCAACTGAGCCACCCAGGCATCCCACAAGTACACTTCTTAATACCCTCCACCCATTTAACCCACCCACCTCCCCTCCAGCAACCCTCAGTTTGTTCTATATAGTTAAATATCTGTTTTAAGGTTTGCCTCTCTCTTTTTCCCCCAAGCCCTCTATGTTCATTTGTTTTGTCTCTTAAAAATTCCAAATATAGTAAATCATATGGTATTTTTTCTTTCTCTGACTGACTCATCTTGCTTAGCATAACAGTCTCTAACTCTAACTCTAACTAACACAATAGTTTCTAAATCCACATTGTTGCAAATGGCAAAATTTCATTCTTTTTTATGACAGTAATATACCACTTCTTTAGCCATTCATCAGTCAGTGAACATTTGAGCTCTTTTCATAATTTGGCTATTTTTGATAATGCTGCTATAAACACGATGGTGCATGAGCCATTATTTTTGTGTCCTTTGGATAAATACCTGTAAGTGCAATTGCTGGGTCATAGGGTAGTTGTATTTTTAATCTTTTGAGAACCTCCATACAGTTTTTCAGTATGGAAGTTATATGTATAATATATACTGGAATATACTGTGAAAACTCACAGACTTAGATTTTGTCTTCTGACCTGCCCACTAATGCTCCATTCAAAAAAGGAAGTCAGATTAAAAACAATAGAAGACCCAAGACACATTTGGGCTGCCATCTTTCTAGAGCATTTTCTCATTGAGTTATTTGGCAGATAAATTATCAAATGTCCTCTAAAATCAAGCTGCTATTTTGTAATAAGGACTCCATTAGTCCTTTTTTTAAGATTTTATTTATTTTTGTGAGAGAGAAAGAGAGAGGCAAAAGGAGAAGCAGAGTCCCCGCTGAGCAGGGGGCCCAATGTGGAACTTGATTCCAGGACCCTGGGATCATGACTTGAGCAGAAGGCAGATGTTTAATCAACTGACCCAGCCAGGTGTCCTCCATTAGCCTTTTTTTTTTTTTTAAGTCCCTTGTAACTTTTTACAAAATTTTGTTATTAACTTTTTAAAATTTTAATTGTGTTGACCACTTGATTGTAACTGACTCTGCTCATCCAGCTGTTTATTCGAATTACTTTTTACCTTTTTGAAATTTTCAGTCACTGAGTTTGCATGAAAAAACAGAACTGTTGTTCCTTAGGAAACAATCAGCTCCTCTTTCTTCCTTCTCATCTGAGCTCATTGTCACCTGTTTGAGCCATCTGTGACTTTAACCACAGCTGGGTTTATCATTACAATTACGAGTTGAAGTCATAAGGAAATGAATTGAATTTAGATGGAGTAGAAAGATTCTTCTTAGAAGATTCTTTAAGAAAATATTTTCAGAATTATAAGAAGGGGAAAGAAAGAGCGAGCAAAACAAGGCCTTATGCCTAAATTTTAAACCTTTTATAGAAAGACCCTGGAGCACAATAGTTTAAAGTATCAAGCCAGACTGCCTAGGATCAAATCCATTTTTGCCATTCACAGGCTTTGTAACCTTAGATGAATTAATTTAACTACCACTGACTCCATTTGCTCTCTGTAAATTTAGGAGAATACTTTTTACCTTATCATAGGATTGATGAGGATTATTTGATAAATCACCTTAAATATAATTATTATTAGGAATTGAGCTTGTATTGAGATGTCTATCTTAGAATCTATTAAAGAAAGTAAAATAACTAAATGTAGATAAGTCGCTATAGACTAAGGTACATACTGATGCCATAACCTCTGGTGCTCAGTTATTTCCTATGTAAAATAGGAGTAGGAATGGCACCCTTCTTGGAGTACTTTCAATACTAGAAAGCAAATGAATATAATGTTAATGTTATGTAACCCAGAACAAAATATTTGATTAACAAGTGAAAATTCTAATTATTTGTTACTACTATTATTAATTAAGTAGGTAAATGATATTGTAAGGGCCTATTTAGCCAGAGCAGCCCCACCTCAGTTGAACAGCCATTTTGTTGTTTATGCAGTAAAACTTAAACTGACCCTGCACACCCCCCCCCCCCGGAACTTACTTAAAAGCAAGTCCCGGAAACCAGTCCCAGGTAACAGCTGGAATGCAGGGATGAGTCGGGTCAGGTGGAGACATCCAATCAGTAGAGCGCACATACTGTCTCCCTAGCTAGCAAGGAGTGTGGGCCCCACCTTTTGGGCGCCAATTCTGACCTAGGTGATAGGCTAGTTCAATAGTGTCTACTATAGGGTAAATTGAGGTTCAATTGGCCACCCGTGTGTGACCTAGCATGACTGTGCAGCTTTCTCTGTGTGTTGCAATCTCATTGGCCAGGCTCAACCACATGGTCTTTGCTCTATAAAAGTTAGTCTGTGAAGCAGGGAGGGGTCGCCCTCTCTGTAAGAGGTGACCCTGACTGGTCGGTTTGATTCTTGATGCTTGGCATGAAATAAAGCTTTGTTTGACCTTCGCTTTGTATCAGTCTCGCTCCTTTGACCATGGACCCAACACTGGGGACCCAACAATATGATGATGACTTTTTTCTGCAATCTGATCCTATTGAAAAGAATCAAAAAGAATAAGGAAAAAGTGGAGACTAGTGAAGTAAAGACTTAAAGAAAAGACTTTTAATTGTAATTAGATAGTGGTATAGCTTAATGTCTTTCAATTTTATCTCTGAATCTTTTTCATTTTTAATTTCTGAAAGAAGGAAGGAAGAAAGGAAGAAAAGGAAAGAAGGAAAAAACGAAAGAAAGAGGAAAAGACAGAAGGGAGAAAGGGAGGAAGGAAAAAATCTATTGATGTTTGTTATACCATTTTTTATAATAGCAAGAAATATAATAATATTATGCAATATATTATATATTATTGAAATGTTAACTCATTACCTTAACATTTAAAAATATCTCCAAAACGCATTTTAAAAATAATATAAGAAGGAGTTAATTCCCAGAATTAACGATCAGAAGGGAAACTAGAGGCATATCTTGGAGTAGACTGAAAAAGAGTTTAGACCAAAAAAACAGTAGATTGAAGAATATGGATCAATATGCTATCAGCTAAATAGATGTATCCATTAATATCTAGTTCCACTTGCAAGTAATTTATAAAAACAACTGAATTCAGAGCAAAACTTGTTCAAGTCTTAAAACTAATAACATTAATAATTAATAAAACACTTTTAATCTTTTTTTTCCAAAAGAGAGAGAACATGCATGGGGGGAGGGGCAAAGGGAAAGAGAGTGAGTCAGATGCAGAGTTCGATTTCACCACCCTAAGATCATGACTTGAGTCAAAAACAAGAGTGAGGTGCCCAACTGACAGCCACACAGGCACAAAATAAGATCAATCTTATTTTTTACTAAACAAACCCATTTTGAAAAAAAAATGTTGAGTTCAGGATGTTTAGGAGAAAACATCATTGAAGCCAAGTGAGAGGGCAATTCACAATTATCAATAAATTTTTAGCTTCATGTTGAAATTGCTTGAAACTAAATTATATGTTACCATTTTAAACTGGTGGTTATGCATTTTTCAGTAAATCCTATTCACCTCATTAATTAAGTCTGTTTCTTTCTTAAGGTTTTAATTAAGCTTTTCTCTGACCTTCAGCACACATATCCTGTCCACCTTTTTGCCTTTGGCCTGGTTTCTGACCTGTGATATAACAGAGAAAATAAATCAGTAGATGGCATTTTGCTGAATGCCAATGTTTAAGTTTGGAAAACTTGTTATTAAATTGTCATCTACCAACTTTCCTGCTCCCAGTGCATTTGATCTCATTTTGCCTCTGAAACTAATTTTGATTAATCCTGCCAACGGCTTTCCAGACTTCCTGGTATAGAGTTGATTATTCCTCTCTCTCTGTACCCATTGGGCTTATGCACATTTCTATGAAATATTCATGATGATAGCTCTTTCACTAGTCAGTGAATTCCTTGAGAGGAAGAACCTGGGACTACCTAAAGTCAGAGTTGACCATTTTAGGAAGTTCTGTATTCAAAGTTGCTCTATGAATTTCAGTACCTGAAAAAATACATCTTGATGCTACTGTTCTTCATTAACATGATGAAATTCCACTTCAGGTGCCTTTCCTCTCATCTTTTCTATGATCAACTCAATTTTTTAATTTACTTATCTCTGTTGTCTTAATTCTTCTTAAACATGGTGATAATGACTTCTTTAGTTCTTCCATATCACTTTCATGCTCTATAATTAGGGCTGCCTATGGATGATTCTCCTTGCACTAGCAGGTCACCCTTGACCTTATCATAGTGCTTAGGGAGGGGGTTGTATTATATACTACAAAACATTGCTTCCTAGATCAGCACTGACTTTTTTTTTTTTTTAAAACAGTTTCCTGGTAAAAAGGTAAGGGAGGTTTTTCAGGCAAAAATTGAAAACTCTAGGAAAATGACTTGGTGTATATTGCTAATACAAGCATTTTTTAAGATCACATATTAGTCTCAATAGATTATTTTCAATTTCTAGTCTTTAAAACAAAGAGGACCTTAATAAATCTCATGGAACCCTTTGAGAAGCCCCATTTTATTTCTTTACATTCCCATCTCTAGTTCTAGGACAACTATTCAATCAAAGGCATTTCTTTAAGTTTTAGACATTTCAGCTCCTGTTGTCAGCAATGCTGATTCATGGAGAAGGAATTAAACAAAATGGAGTCTTGTAAATGCACACACACACAAAAATCAATATTTGCCAAATGGAAGAGAAGAAATCAATAGAGAAAGGCATGTTATTGTCAAACTTCTAAAAGGATTTTGCCAACCATTGAGAGTATACATAATTCTCTAAAAATATATCAGCTCTGCTGTCCTTTAGTATAATAGAGTAAGGTAGCATAAAAAGTAAACAAATAAACAAGAGGATATTGTAATGTGTACTATGGAGATTAAAGTAAAGCAAATGAAACTAAATAGCCCCAAGTAGGGTATTTAAAGAATGCTTCCCAGAGACTGATACCTCTCTGAAATTAGATTTATTTCTGTTAGTTTTTTGTGCTGTTAGAGTGATGTATTTATTTTATCTTTGTTCTTGACCTCCAAGAGAACGAACAATTGTATACAAATATCTTGGGTCATTTTCTTCAGTTAGAAATACTGTGAGTCAAGATGTCCTTGCATAGCCTTAGAAATCTTAATACCTTTTTATATATCAAGGAATTCCTACAAGAAACTGACACACTTCATTAATACAAGATGACAATTTCATGAATGATAACACCTCTTTTAAGAAGAATTTTATTTAAGGGAAAAAAAAAGGATAGATCACCATCATAAGGATGAATCTGGCTTGGAGTTTATTTCATAAGTAAAATGTTAGTAAAGTGCTTTGAAATTCCAGGAGATCAAAGATCAATATTTACTGAGATAATTTTCCTGTTTTTTTCAAAATATAACAAAGAGCTTATATTTACTTTCTAATACTGGTTATCATTAATACTGTTTTCTATTTTTCAAGGAAAGTTTGCGAACATAACTTGGTTTTATCTTCACAGAAATCCTTACAGAATAAAGATGTATTGGGTCTGTTTTATAGATGAGGAAATGGTAATGAAAAAAGAATTAAATAGCTTAACCAAAATTACAAAGCAAGTTGGGGATTAGAATTTCAATTACTGATACCCCTAGAAGTACCTTTTCTGTTCTGTCATACATATTCAGTACGGTAGGAGTAACTGTCCTGCTTGCATAAGGAATAATCAAAAGCAATTATATATGGAAGTAAAGCACAGTACTGGGCTGATATCTACACTAACAATATGCTTACTATCTGAACTGACACAGTATTTAGGTCAACATATGGGAATTAAAGACATTAATAGGCTTCTAAAATTTTAGAATATAACACATAATATATTAAGTTTAGCCTTTTAGATAGAATCTTAGTAGAATAAAACTACTGAATACCATAGATATGTAGGAATATTGCGTACTGAGAACAAACACAGTGCATTTACCATATGCCTAACATTGTAGTGTTTGACCCTATGAGTTATAAATTATTCATTATTTTTAATTTTATAGTTGAAGAAATTGAGTTATAGAGATGTGAGTGATTTGCTCCAGACCACAGAGCTAGTTCATATTTTTAGCAGCAAATAACTGTAAAAGGTAGTATTCAGTTTATCAATAAAGGCAGGTTGTCCATGAAATGATCTGAATGGTTTTCCTGAAAATGGTAGTGAACCAGGCTTAGAACAGTCTTGTCATTCTATATGAAGGCAAGTGAAATTTTGAAATTTTGAAACAGAGGAAGCAATACCAAAGAAGATCCCTTTAATCTGTTTGTGGACCTTTTATGAACAGTAAGAAATTATGACTGGATACCACAAAACCAACAAGAATCACAATAAATTCCTGACCTTTGATAACAAAATAATAAAGTAATGTGCTCAGCAGAATTGATTTAATGAAACTTAATAAGCATGTTAGAGATGTTAATTATACTAAATACTATTGAAACTCAAAATGAAAATAATGGTTCAACTGCACAAAAAGTATTTGAATAAAGATCATTCAGTTTTTAGGTTTATAGTGTGGGGAAAAAAAACCCCACATTTAACCGACATTCCAACACTACCTTTTTTTTTGGCCGCAAAGTAGGATAGTAAGTTCAAGTCCTCCTACAACAGAAACATAGAATATCATGGTAATTTATAATCACACTAGATTCCCATTCTTCCAAGTCCAGTGCTCTTTCTCTTGTCTCTCCCCAGAAAAGCAGAGATTTTATAAAGCAAATGTTGATGTGTGATTGTAAAAATAATGTTTGCATTTGCACCAAATTCCCCTGAATCTTTGGCTGGTCCTCTAGAAATGCAGATCTGTAATAAACCAAAGACATGTTTTCGGTATATAATTTAAAGCATTGTCTTGTAATTGTCCAGGATTTTTAATTGTATTATAAATTTCATTTAAAAATTTTAATTACTTTTATTAACTCGATTACATAGTATTTTATAATTTTTGTTTTATAATAAAGACAGGTTTTTATTTATTTATGTTTAGAAGGGAGGGGGAGCTGTAGGAGAAGAGAAAGAGAAACTTAAGCAGGCTCCATGCCCAGTGGAGATTCTTGACGTCATGACCCTGAGATCATGACCTGAGCTGAAATCAAGAGTCAGTCACTTAACCAACTGAGCTACCCAGCATAATATATATATATATATATATATATATATATATATATATATATGGATAGATAGATAGGTATAGATACATAGATATAATTTTTTTTTGTTATCGATGTTTCCCTTATTTTCCCATGTTTGGATAGTTATCATACATTTGTAATCTTTTGTATCTTTGTGTCTCAGCAACAGTAGGCCTGCTTACAAAGATTTAATCGTAATCTGAAAAATTTGAAATGGCACGCCATGGAATTTTAGGAGGCTGTCATATAGAAAAAAGATGAATCCTTTTTTTAAAGATTTATTTATTTATTTATTTATTTGACAGACAGAGATCACAAGTAGGCAGAGAAACAGGCAGAGAGAAAGAGGAGGAAGCAGGCTCCCTGCTGAGCAGATAGCCCAACACAGGGCTCTATCCCAGGACCCTGGAATCATGACCTGAGCCCAAGGCAGAGGCTTTAACCCACTGAGCCACCCAGATGCTCCAAAGATGAATCATTTTTTTTTTAAAAGATGAATCATTTTTAAAGTAAATAAACTTTACAACATTCCAGGCAAACTTGAATTCAAATTGGAGAAAAAATATATGTCAAATTTACAACATTTATCATGTCTCCTTTTTTTTTTTAAAGGTTTTATTTATTTATTTGAGAGAGAGAATGGGAAAGAGAGAGAGCATGAGAAGAGGGAGTGGTCAGAGGGAGAAGCAGACTCCCTGCCAAGTAGGGAGCTTGATGCGGGACTCAATCCTGGGGTTCCAGGATCATGACCTGAGCCGAAGGCAGTCACTTAAGCAGCTGAGCCACTCAGGCATCCCTCATGTCTCCTTTTTAAAGTGATGTTTGTTCAGGGGTGCCTGGGTGGTGCAGTCAGTTAAGCATCTGACTCTTGATTTTCAGCTCAGGTTGTGATTTCAGGATGGTGAGATTAAGCCTCGTGTCAGGCTCTGTGCTTAGCGCAGAGTCTACTTAAGACTCTCTCTGCCTCTTTCTCTTTTCTTTCTTACTCTTTCTCTCTATCTCAAATAAATAAATTTTTTTTAAAAAAATAAAATGATGTTTTTTCAGGGTCTCAATGCAGTAAGTTACCTTAGCAGTTTCCAAGAAAAAGTTTCAACATGTGAAGTTAAAATTAAGCAGTAATTTATACTGAAATTGAAACATAAATTATAGATAATACTCATTGCACATACTTGTGGAAAATGGGTATATAAAAACACAAGTTAAAGTGGATGATCCAAAGATATTTTGTTTCAGATTGCTTTGTATAATATAGCATCAGATAAAGGCATGCATAAGCTCATTTTCTTACACAGAGCAGCAAAGGGTAATAAATATATATATATTATTCACACTATGTAAAATCTATAAGTGAATAAATGAATCATTCAGAAGATAGAGTTTGCCCAATAAATATTATGAATTGGAAAACCAAATGAGCAAATAAACCTCCAATATATTTCAGATAACTAATCCTTCACAAGTGTGGTTATATGTATTTACATATTTTGTGGCTAGAGAATATCTAAATTTATAAATATTCATTGGAATATAATATTTAATAACTAGATTAAAACTTATAAAATTAAGAATGTTTTTCTAATGCCATTAATTGAATGTGATGTACAGTATTAGTTTTAATGTCCAGCTTTTGATCTTAAGTGTAACAATGTGAAATAAAAGTTTTCCTAAACAGCTGATATGGCCCAGTTTTATATGTGGTCTGCTGGGTTTTCTTAGTGTTTCAATATTTTTATTATAACTGGCCATTAGTAATTAAACATGAAATTTTAAAAAATCAGAGACTTTGTAGGAATTGAATGTATTGTAAATAACCCACACTAGACAGCACAGGAAATTTCTTTTTTTTCTTCTTTCTTTCTTTTTTTCTTTAATTACAGGATATTTCTAAGATTAGTTCTTATGCTCAAAAATGTCTAGAAATCCTAATAAGATACAACCTGATGTTAGCTTTACCTTGGTCACTGTACTGATATTTAATTTAATGAAATAATAAATTTAGAAATATATTCTTGCATGCATTTGTTTCTAGGATTTATTTTATGAAAACCTATTTACAGAATAATAAAAGAAATCTCAAGTAGTGATGCATGCATGCATTATACTATTTATAAGAGAGAAGATTTTTTATAAGAGAGAAGATTACTTCAATAATTGTTAACACAAGCAAGACAGGCTAATTGCCATAAAACATGTCAACATAATGGTTATTAATAGTTTACATCCACTGTAAAAATCACTTGAACCTAGACTATGCATGTAAACGTAGATACAAACTTCCTTGAAATGACATATATTTATATAATATTGGCAGTTTTGCTTAAGAAAATGAGAACGGTTTTTACAAAAATGAAAAGGGAACTATGAATAAGAAGTACATAAATATGTGAATTTTAACTATTATTGATTTGTTTTGCTTTTCATATTATGTACTTATCAGGTCCTGAATTCATTAAGAGGGCAAAATTAACTGCATGATTTAGAATGAGGCTTATGCTGTTACCAAAATCTGTTAAACTCCAAGGTCAACTTTAATTCTGAGGTAGCTATATAGAAGAAGAAAGAGAAATAAGAGAACCAAATTAAAAAAATACATTAAGACTGGTAGGAAAAGAAAG
Organism: Mellivora capensis; assembly: GCA_004024625.1. Taxonomy (NCBI): domain Eukaryota; kingdom Metazoa; phylum Chordata; class Mammalia; order Carnivora; family Mustelidae; genus Mellivora; species Mellivora capensis. The sequence continues at coordinate 22,818 of PISX010003844.1, forward strand.
AGGTAAAATGTGTATCTAACTGCTCAGGAAAGAATTTGAGTAACAGTTGCAGAACAGTGAAATTCCAAATTTTATCTCATCTTCTCTTTTTCTTCCCTTTACCCCTTCCTCTTCTTCAGAATTAAACATGTGTATTCCCACACAAAAGCAGACTTCACTTGAATAAGTTATAAAATTAGGCATAATATGAACAAAAATTACATAAAAGTATTTTCTGTGTTTAGAATGTGGAAATGGAACTCTGTGATATTAGTGTTTCAAGTGCAACTAGTAAGCTTTGATGTGACACATAACGTTTTAGAAGTTCCATAGACAATAAAATGGGGATAAGAAGGCAAGTTTTTATCATATACTGAAGACATAAGTGTTGTTGGATGTCCCAAATGGCAGCAGTCAAAACTGGAATGGCGAATATACATTGACAGTTTCACCCTGTTCTGTTGGTCACCCTCCTACATAGGCAATAATTTTTCCCAACTTCACCAGATGCACAAGACTATTGCTACAAAAATTGTTGGTCTGTCACAGTGACTCATCCTTCATAATGGTCTTACTACTGCCCAAGGAAGTGTGACCTCAAGTCCAAGCACTTAAAGGTCAAATGCAACTTTATATCCTAGCCCAAAGGCAAAAAAAAGTATTTTTGTATTTTTAAGAAGACTCTACATGAAAATGAAAAAGAAGACTCTATATGAAAATTAACAGCTTCGTGTTGCTGTTAAGCAGATATTATAAGGTGCTAACCAGAGTACTGACATCTGTATATAAGTCACCTGCCGTGTTTGTCTATTAAAATATCCCTTAGGAAACAATGTGTTCAACTGGTCAACCTGCCATTTGCCATCATCTCCTTTTCTTCTCTTTAGTAAAGTGAGTAAATAATAAACTTGCCAATTTTTTAAATTTTTTATCATGATGTTCTTTCTGAAGAGCTCAGAAAATAAAGTAAAATCTCAAATAATTGGTAAGTGAGGTAAAACTGGGATGCAAATTCTTAAGTGGTTCATTTTTTTGTAAGTACCAGTTTACTTTTATGGGAAGCTTTTTTTTTTTTTTTTGTTATATTTGTATCTGTTTTTATCCAATTACAGACTGCATTAATCCTTACAGAAAAGTAATTCTTATGAAAAGTAGTTCATTTTCTATTTGAGGAAATTGTTTCATTTTATTCAAATTAATAATATCAATAGAAACTTCCATGAATTAGAAAACAATGTAATGTTTCTTTCATCTACCTAGACTGAATGCCTAATATTCATTATAAAAAAGGCATTGCAACCAATTAGTAACCATTGGTATACTTGAAGTTATATGCCCCCACAGAGGGCTGTTTAATGATTCATAAGAGTATTCTGAATACAAATTGTTCCCTAGAAATATAATAGGGTAGGTAATTGGCATTGATATTTCAGTAATTTAGTTAAGCTTTTATTGCTTTATTGCATTACAGGAAGAAAACTCCTATTATGTGTTTCCTGGATATAACTGAGTTATTTAGGGTTTTCATTGTTTTTGGAAATATAAAGGAAACTTTAAAAGTAGCCCTAGAAAGTGAAGGCAGTGGAGTTAATGTTTTACAGCATACAAAGATAAAGTTTTAGAATTAGTCTGTCTAATGAGGAGGACTTATGAGTAAAAAATACAAGTTGTAAGGAATAATTAGGAGCTGAAAAAGGACTGATTCATTTTTACTGGCAGAAACTTAAAAACTCATTTGTCACCTTCTAATATGTTTCATTCATCCAAATGATGTTTATTAATCCCCTGTCATGTACCACATTCTGATTAAGGCATTAGGATAAAACAGTGGACATAAAAAATTTCAACTCTCATGCAATATTCCATAAGGTAGGCTTGCCTTACCTTATGAATAAGTATAAGATGCTAATAACAATCATAATAAAATGATAACTATCATATTACTGATTTAACTGGCACTGGTCTAAGCATATTACATATATCAAATTATTGAATCCTCATGTCAATACTATGAGGCAATTACTAATGGCATTTCCATCTTATAAATATGGAAACTGGGGCATTCTGCTAAGTAATTTGCCCAAAGTCACATAGCTACTAAATGGCAAAGCTGGTGGTATCAGTTAGATAATCTTGTTATGTAGGGAAAAAATATACAAATGAGACATGATTAGGTAAGAATAGAATGTGGCACGGATGAGGGGAATAGTTATTTTATAAAAAAGTTGTTATGGAGTATTACACTGACAAAGTAATGTTTGAAAACAAACCTGAAAGAACCAAGGAAATAATACCTAGAAGAAAATGGTCCAGGCAGTGCTTAAAATGCTTAAGAAACAGCATGGATGTGTCTAGGGCAGGATAAGTGAAGACTATAGCAGAAGTAAAACTGATCAGTTTGGCTGTGGTGCTGAGATAGAGAGTATTCTACAGTATCTGAGCAGAAGAGAAGATACATGATCTAATGTGTGCTTAAAATGATCACTGACAGAATTAATTTAAGAATTTAAGGGAGAAAGCAAGAAGGCCAGTTGGAGACAATGATATTAATCTAGCCAGAACACTATAGTTGCTTGAAGCTGGTGGGGTTGAATGTATGAGCCATGGTTGAACTATGAATGTATGATGTCTTGATGAATTATGTGAGGTTTGAGAGGAGCGAGTTAAAAACTATTACAAGTTTATGTTTAGTCTTGAAATAATAAAGGTCTAGATTAATCCTTCACTCCACAAAATGTTTATGGGAAAAGCTGGTTGATGGGGAGTAAAATATAAGAGTAAAATATAATGTTGAAAAAGAGAAAAGTGAATGTCCTTTAGTAGGTATGAGAAGATAAAATATAATGCGTGAAGATTTGTTTTGTGTAGGGGCTCAGAAAGCTAATTTGTTGTAGCAAGAAGAAAGGCAGAGTCTATGGGTAAGGATGAAAGTGAGTTGGTAAATAATAGTATCTTGACTAACTTACAATCAAATCATAAAACACACCCTCATTCTATAATATTCAGATATAAATTCAGCTTCACTTATATATTGGTGTGCTGATAAAAAGATATTTGATGTTCTACGGGCCATGTGTATTACAAAATTAGGATTGTTTTTTAGGTTATATACATGAATCTGTTATGACATTGGTTAATGTCAGTCAGTCAGTCATAGGGGCTATTCACCTCTGAGTGCATTAACAATCAATTTACGATCTTTCTTACCTTACAAGAGGATCCCTATAGATGGTACTTAAATCAAGATACTGACAGTCTGGAATTTTACTAGTAAATTCAGCTAATTGCTTCAGTTGATTCCCTGTAATTATACTGCAGATATGTGTACACAAACACACACACACCTGCAATGCTTAATAAAGGATTGGAATTTAAGAAACAAAACAGGATCATAGAGGAAGGGAGGGAAAAATAAAATAAGATGAAATCAGAGAGGGAGACAAACTGTAAGAGACTCTTAACTACAGGAAACAAACTGAGCATTACTGGAGGGGAGGTGAGTGGAGAGATGCGGTAACTGGGTGATGGTTATTAAGGAAGGCATGTGATGTAATGAGCACTGGGTGTTATATGCAAATGATGATTTACTGGACTCTACATCTGAAATTTCTCCCAAGAGATCAATGCATATAGATAATCTATGATACACTATGTTAGCTAATTGAATTTAAATGTCATAAAAGAGAAAAAAAGGATTAGTCTTATTAATTATATGCTTAGTAGATAGCAGTCCTCAGATGATGCTTTTCTCTCCTTTCCCACCTGCATTTGTTTGCTGTCTGTTATTTTATATGTTCACCTCTGGGATTTTCCGTAAAAAAATCAATTAGATGTAAGATATTTTGGGAAATTTTTTAGTAAATTAATACATTTGTGACTATTTTGAACACTAGCTTTGTGCTAAATAAGTCCTACATTAGGCTATGGAGGATTCAGAAGAAAGATAAGAAATACTTCTTGTCTGCAAGTGTCTTCGTTTTTCAGTACTCCTCTTGTATGCTCTTGTATCTTTCATTGTCTTCTTTTCTCCTTCAACCACCACTTATTTTTTTCTGGGTCCTATGCTGGCATCCAACCATTTCAAATATCTGACTTTATTTATCCTCTTCAACCAAAATACCCCACCTGATTCCAGCCTCTCTATGCCTTATGGTTTATAAGTATTCAGCATATATTTAGGATCCTGCATATTAATTGGAGCTAGTATGATAAATGCATGCATGGTCCTAAGGTGTTATTAATTGAAAATTCTCAAATACAGTAACACACTGTTCTTGTTTATTTCAGCTTGTATTATTTCCTTTCGTACCAATAAGGTTATCTTTGGCAATGCCAAAATTATGAACATTGTCTCTTATCAGCAAAATATTATGAATTAATACTAAATTTTAACTTCCTTGAAAAGAAATGTTCAAAACTATTACACATTGCTTTTAGATATTGTCCATCAAAAAAATTGACTGTCCATTTTTTATTTTACTTCTTTTGTATTAGAAACCTCATATATTGTATACACCTTCAAGATCCACCACCTGCATCAAAGTAACTGAGTATTTTTCAGGTATACCTTAAATGACAACAGAAAGGGCTTGAATCAGAGAATGTACTAAATTCTTATGTTTAGAATTAATCAAAAGAGAGGTCAAACCATAAAAATTCCCTGTTCTGTAAACTAGCTCTAAGAGATTTCTCTTTAAATGAAATCTAAATTTTGGGGCACCTGGGTGGCTCATTCAGTTAGGCATCTGCCCTTGGCTTTGGTCATGATCCCAGGGTCTGGGATGGAGCCACACATTGGGCTCCCTGCTCAGTGGGGAGCCTGCTTCTCCCTCCACCTCTCTTCCCACTCCCCCTGCTTGTGCTCTCTCTGTCAAATAAATAAATTGAATCTTCAAGAAAAATCTAAATATTTCCTAAGTGATATGGCATACAATCAAATTATCTGTAATAGGGAACCTCATATTGAGACCCCATATCTTGACAGATTAGTGATGCAAGGCCATATCTCTTGAGGTGAAGTCTAATAACTAATATTTCTTTTGTGAGAAATTTAGTAGGAAGCTTTAGGGTGAAAATTTTGTGTTGGAGGAATTTTTTAATTTGGGGGAAGATTTTAACCTTTATTGATGTGCTTTATTATCAAGGAAAAACAATTCCATATTTTCTTGTGTATGTGAATTGAAGTGTGAGCAGAAACAACATGGTCATTTGCCTTAGAATTTTACAGTTGTTCAGTCTACAGTATTGAAGTTGTATGTCCCATCTTGTGTGGTGATAATAGCAAAGCTTCAATATACCTAGGCTTAATTGTATTTTCTTTGCCTGACATTTTCCAATTTAATTAAATCTTCCATAATGTCAAGTGTTTTTCATATTAATTCCTGTTAACAGGAGACACTGCAGTCATGAATATTTTGCTTTCTTGTTTATTTGATCCCATGATATTCTATACCTTTTAGTATGAAAGAATGGCACAAGGCCTGGCACACAGGGGGTATGTATTAAATATTTATTTATTTTTAAAGACAGGGATCTTAATATCATAATGTTAATAATTGCTTAAATGCATTGAGAGATTACTATGTACCTAAACTGACTCTAGATTAAGAAGCTCTATACTGTTTGGACACATAGATGGCATTTTGTATTAGCAGTTTAACATTAAGGATGTTTGGAAATATCCTTCCACCTCCCCAAAAAAAACTAACTAGGAAAGCAATTATATTTTGAAATATGTCATGTATTATTTTTCATATTGCCAGGTAATTTTTGGGATCATTATTCCATTACATACTTGAGCTTCCTAGCATCCCTATAATTGCTCTAGGTTTGAGGCAGGAATTTGCTAGTCAGTAATGAAATGAAATTCAGAGATGGGATGGAGGTCATTGCTGAGGTCCAGATATGAGGAGTAATTCACATTATTTGGTGAATTTAAATAATCAACAAACCAACAGACAATGTTTTATTTTATTTTTTACATTTTAACTGTTTCTTTGACATCCCATTATGTTAAAGAGACTCATAAACTCAATAATGACCAAAAAAAAATACCTCAATAATGACAAATACTCTCCTTTGGATTAGACATAATATGTTTAAAGGAGCTTCAAAAAATAGATACTGAGACTGCTTCTTGCTTATTTTCTGACAGTAGCTATTATTACTTGGTTAAAACCACAGCAAGCTAATCCGTATTCCAAACCATGTATGCTCGAGTACTTAGGTTTTTGGATTATATTAGCTTCTTATTATTAGCTTCTTATTAACACTCAGAATAGGAAAGAAAATAAATCTATTCAATTTGGCATGACAGCTAAGAAAAATAGTAATTACCAGAATTTGAGTGATCTTGAGGAAGAAAATGAGTTTACAGTTTTACAAAAGCCAGTATTCAGCAATTTTATTTGAAAAGATGACTAGGGTCATTTGTCTCTTTCTGCCTCAAATCTGTAGACGTTTGATAGGAAACTATAAGAAATATTTCATTAGAAAAGAAATTTTTAGACTTTGTCCTATTCCTTGCCTGGAAAACTTTCTAAAACTGAAGTTCTTTCTTGAGCTACAGTATGACTTTTTTAAAAGGTTTTTTTTTTTAAGATTTACTTACTTGTTTAATATATATAGAGAGATCAGAAATAGGCAGAGAGGCAGGCAAGGAGAGAGGGGGAAGCAAGCTCCCCACCAACCAGAAAGCCTGATGTGGGGCTCAATCCCAGGACCCTGAGATAATGACCTGGGCCGAAGGCAGAGGATTAACCCACTAAGCCACCCAGGTGCCCATTTTTTAAAAGGTTTTATCTAACCTCAATTGATTTGATAACTTCTGGTCTTAAGAGCTCTTATTAAATTTGTTATTAATTCCTTATTAATCAGATTTCTTCGAAAGGCAGGAAAATATGGACTTCCTCTAGAGAAAACTTTGCTTACATATATACAAAATTAATGTGTACAATTTAAGGAAATTTGTGAATCCAAAAGCACTAATCTCTAGTGTTAGGGCAATAGGAATACTTTATTGGGAGCTATTTTCTGTTGCAATGATTGAGTCTAATGTCTGTGGATTTTTATTTTTATTGTTGTCTCCCTTTTTTTCTTTCTCTTCTCAAAATTATATGTTAAGCCTTTCACTTTTAATCAAGATAGAGCAAAAAGAATCAGATTTGACCTTCCACTAGAACACCAGAAACAACAACAACTAAAAACTGAGAACAGTAAAGAAGCAGTGAAAACAAGTAAATACACAACACACACACACACACACACACACACACACACATTTTTCAAGATTTTGGACACAGATAACAAATGACAATTCCCTCATAGACAGGGGGAAAAGAAAGGTTGAGCACTGAGACTGACTCAGTTTAGTACCTTGAAAGAATTTTCAGGGTGATGTGCAGGAAGTGAGAATTAGGGTAGAGCCCAGTGAATTATTTGAATTGAGGAAATTAAACCAAGGATCTAAGGCATTAGAAAAAGTCAGTTGAAATGGAATATTTGCCCTCATATATCATTATAATAGTGCATCAGTTTTGGAGAACAGTTTGGAAGTTCCTCAAAAAACTCCAACCTAGAGTTTCCATATAACAGTAATTTCACCCCCATGTACATACTCAAGATAATTGAAAACACATTCACTCTCCTCCCTCCACCCTCGCAAAATAACTTTATGGCAGCCTTATTCCTTATTGAGTAAATGAAATTTAGTATATCCATACACTATAATTTTATTCAGCTGTCAGAAGGGATAGAGTACTGATACATGCTATAACATGGATAAACCTTGAAAACTTTAGGCTACATTTAAAAAGCCAGACACAAAAGATTTTTTATTGTATGGTTTTATATGAAATTTTCAAAATGTGCAAATACATAGAAACAGAATAGAAATTTGTGGTTGTCAGGGACTATAGAGGGATGAATAGGAGTGGATGCTAGCTGACATATGATTTCTTTTGGGGGTGATTAAAATATTCTGAATTTGGATAGTGGTGAGAGTTGCATGGTCTTATGAATGTGCTGTACACACTGCAAGTGTAGAATGTGTTGTTTAGCTCTAAAGAGCTTAATTTTATGGTATATGAATTATATATTAAGCATGGTAAATTTAAATAAGATTCAGATTCTCATAACATAAAATAATACCAGTAAAAAAATCATTCACTATGCTGAGATTCAGAACACACTCAAACTGTGTTTAAAAAGACTGTTAAAGGAGCCAAGAATGAGATAACAGAGGCAATATAGATATTTCTATATCTAGAAATATCTGAGAAAGATTTTAAAGCAGTCATGATAAAAATGCCTCAGTGAGCAATTGTGCACATTTGGATCAAATGGAAAATTAGAAAACTATAGAAAATAAATAGTACATTAAACCAAGATAACAAGAACAAAACTGAAAATTTAGAATTGAAAATAACTAATCAAAATAAAAAATGTCAGTGGACAAGTAGAATAGAACATAAAAAATAACAAGGAAGAGGAAAACAATAAAAGAAATTACCTAAACTGAATAGTAGAGGATAAAATAGTAACTATATGGAATATATAAATAAAAGTAAGTATACATATGATGCTTACATAATCATAATGCTTAATTATAATCTTCCATTTTTCTTAATATATTTGTGTATATATGTATATATAATATTAAGAAAGATATATATTAAGATAAATGGAGGATTATAATGTAAAACATTTTTTGTCATTAGAATCCCAGATGGAGGAGAGAAAAAGAGCAGTTCTGAAAAATTGCTCAAATTAATAATAGCTGAGAATTTCAAAATATGTAAGGAGACCTCAACATACAGTTACAAGATGAGTAAACTTAATCAGTTTCAACCCAATGAAAGCTGTGCCAATGTACATCATAACAAAACATTTGAAACCTAAGGGCAAAGAAAAAAATCTTGAAAACAACCAAAAATAAATGATACATTATTATGAGGGAGGGGGAACTATTCAAATGATAGTGGTATCTCTTCAGAAACCATGGAAACCATAAGAAAAATGACATATTTTTTTAAGTGCTGAAAGAAAAGATCTGTCAACCCAAAATATTAGACTCAGGGAAAATATTATGCAGGAATAAAAGGAGAATCCAGACATTCCCAGAAGGAAAACTGGGAGAATTTGTCACCAGCAGGCCAATCAGAATGACTAAAGTAAGTTTTTTAGACAGAAGGGAAATGATTAAAAACAAAACAAAACAGAAAAAAGAGGAACCTTGGAACACGAAGAGAAAATACCACGGTAAATGAGAATGTGGACAAATACAACCAAAACAAATAGACTCATCTTAAATACAGAGAACAAACTGATAGTTGCCAGAGGATAGGCGAGCAGGTGATGGGTGAAGTAGTTGAAGGGGATTAAAAGGTGCAACCTTCCAGTCACAAAATAAATGAGTCATAGTGATGAAAAGTACAACATAGGGAAAATAGTCAATAATATTGAGGGACGCCTGGATGGCTCAGTCATTTAGGTGTCTGAGTCTTGATTACAGCTCAGGTCATGATCCCAGGGTTCTAGGATTGAGTCACGAGTCAGACTCCATGCTCAGTGGAGAGGCTGCTTGAGAATTCTCTCTCCCTCTGCCCCTCTTCCTGCCCCTGCTCTCTCTCTCTCTAAAATAAATAAATATTTAAAAAAATAATATTGTAAAAACATTAGATGGTGACTATACTTACTGTGGTAAGCATTAGGTAACATATAGAATTGTCAAATCAATATGTTGTACACCTAAAGCTAACATTGTCATGTTAGTTATATTTCAATATAAAAGAAGAATGTGGGCAAATACAGTAGGCTTTCCTTCTTTTATTAATTTTCTAAAATATGTTTAATTGTTGAAGCAAAAATTATAAATTACCTCATATAATTTCACATGTACGTAGAGGAAGTATTTAAGATGATTATATTTTAAACAGGGAGGAGTAAAGGGACATAGAGGTAAGATTTCTCAAACTAGAAAAGTGGCGATACCGGAAGACTGTGTTTAGGTATGTATATGTAATCTGATACCCAGAGAAAACACTAAAAGAGCTACACAAAGAAATACAATCAGAAACACTATACATAAATCAAAATGGAAATCTAAAAAAGGTTCAAGTAACTGACAGAAAGGCAGGAAAAAGAAAAAGAAAGAAATGAAAAACAACAAACAGAAAAAAAAAAGCAAAAGGAAAAGGAAATAACAGATTTAAGCCTCAGCATACATTAAATGAAAATCATCATAATGTGCAAAAGAAAAGACAAACATTAGCAGAATATGTTTTAAAAAATTGGTTTATGATGTCTGTGAAATGTTCACTTTAATATAACAAGATAAAAGTTAAAAGCATGGAAAAAGATATATCATGCAAACCAGCCATGTAATTGTGAGACTTCAACACTGTTCTCTCAATGACTGATAGAAAATTAGCAAGGCATATATAGAACAACCCAACTACAGCATCAACCAACAGGATCTCATTGACATGTATAGAACACTTGACCTAACAATAGCAGAATTCTCATTTTCAAGTGTTCATGGAACATGTAGAGTACATCCTGAGTCATAACACAAATTGCAACAAATATAAAAGAAGTTTTATAGAGTATCTGTAACAACAATATAATCAAATTAGAATTAAATGACAGAACAATAATGGGAAAAACTACAAAAACATGGAAATTAAACAACCCTCTTCTAAATGAAACATGGGTCAAAGTCAGCTTTTCTTTCATAGGCAAACAAAACAAAGCAGAAATAAATGAAAATCAAAATACAGCACATCAAATTTGGGGGGACGCATCTAAACCAGTGCTGAGAGGGACTTTTATAGCACTAAACACAGAAAAGATCAAGCATCTTGAATCAGTTATCTAAATTAAGAAAGTAAAGAGCAAAATAAGCCCCAAACAAACAAAAAGATGAAAATTATAAAGTTTAGAGCAGAAACTAATGAAACTGAAGATAGAAGAAGTAATTGAAACAGATAGCTGCTGCTTAGAAAGCACCAATAAAATGAACAGACCTCTAGAAAGACCTGTCAAAGAATAAATGAGAAAATACAAATTACCAATAACAGAAATGGAATAGAGAATATCCCTACATTTCCTGTGAGCATAAAAAGGATATTCAGGAACTATTATAAAAAAATATAACATGATTTTCATATAATTTGACAACTTAGAAAAAATTATCCATTTTCCCCCAAATCATAAATAACCACAACACATCAAGAAATAATTTAAATAGACTTAAAACTATGAAAAAAGTTTAAATTTTTAACTTTAAAATTCCAAAAAATAAATCCCTAGGGCCATATAATTTGACTGGAGAATTCTACCAAATGTTTAAACAAGAGTTAACACTGATTCTACACATTCTCTTACATAGAAGAGAGAATTTTTCACATTTCATTTTATGATGGTAGAATTACACTGATATCAAAATCAGACAAAGATAGTAAAAGAAAACTACGGAGCAATATTCACAAATATAGATGCATAAATCCATAATAAAATGTTAGTACATAGAATTCAGCAATATATAAGAATAATTATATACCATGATCAAGTGGGATTTATTCTATAAATGTAGGCCTGGTTCAGTAATTAAAAATTAATCATGTAATCCACCATATTAGTAAACTTAAGAAAAATCATATCATTCAGTATAGAAATGCATTTGACAAAACTCAATACCCAGTCATGATAAACACTCTTAGAAAAAAATACTAATAGATAGGAGCTTGCTCATTTGATAATGAACACTTGTAGCAAACCTACAGTGAACAATTATACTTTATGATTAAAGTCTTAATTATTTTTCCCTAAGAGAGGGAACAAGACCAGGGCATACTCTCTCAAGACTTATTCACTATGGTGCTAGAAGTCTTAACCAAGTCAGTAGGGAACTAAAAGAAAATAAGAAGCATATAAGTTAAAAAAGAATAAATAAAAATGTCCTTATTTTTGTCTATATAGAAAATTATAAGAAATACACAAATACCTAAAACTAATAATTAATTTTATTTCATTGATTTCATTTAAATACAGAAATTTAAACTTTATCAACATATGCTTTATTCTAATGGTTAGTTGTATATTGTGGGATTTATGACTATCTGTTTCAATAACTCTTATATGGTTATGTGCTTTCATTCTAAAAATAGTTAGCCTTTGCTTATTTACATCTGGTGACTAACCATTAAATCTGCTAATTACTTTTTGGTATGAGGTAAGTAGAAGCATCGCTATTTAAATCATTCCTCTGAATTACGATTTGTCACCTGCAGGTCTTTACTATCTTCTCATTTTAAAAAAATATATTTATTTTAACTAAATAACAACAACAACAGCACAGCTTACCCATCCACCTCCACCTTTTACAACCATGTTCTCTGTATCTGTGAACTTGTTTATTTGTTTGCTTTTTGGATTCCACATTTAAGAGAGATCATACAGTATGTGTCTTTCTCTCCCAGACTCATTTCAGTATGCACAATTCTCTTGAGGTCCATTCGTTTTTTCCGAGTAGTAAGATTTCTTTTCTTCCTATGGCTAAATAATATTTCATATGGATGTATATATATATATATGTGTGTGTGTGTGTGTGTGTGTATAAATATATGTAAACATTTACACACACATATATATTCCAATTTATCCATATGTCCACTGATATACAGTTAGGTTGTTTCCATTATCCTTGCTATTGTAAATAATGCCACAGTGAACATGGGGGTGCATATATCTTTTTAAATTAGTGTTTTTGTTTTCTTTGGATAAATACCCAGAAGTGGAATTGCTGCATCTTATGGTATGAATAGCTAATATATTTTTGATAAAAAGGAATAAAGTAGGAATCTATGTACTCAGTTTTAAGACTTGTTATATAGTTACATGGCTATAGAAAACAAGACTGTAGTACTGGTGGAAGAATAGACACAGTGTAATGGAACAAAATTGAAAATCTAGGAAAAGACCAACAAAATATGCAACTGGTTATTGACAGATGAGTAAAAGCAAATCAGTGGAGGTAAGATAGTTTCCTTTTCAACACATGGTGCTGGAACGATTGACTATCTAGAGTAAAAAACAAAGAAACAAAAACCTTGACATACACTTCAAGTTTTATACACATAAGTCAAAATGGATCATAAACTTAGATGTAAAATATAAAAAATACAGAACTTTTTGAAAAAGATTCAGGATCTAGAGCCTGTTGAAAAGATCTTAGGCTTTACAACTAAAGCAGAATAGGTAAAAGGAAAATCAATAAATTGAGTTGCAAAATTGAAAGTTTGCTCTGCAAAAGATTCTGGTGAAGAGATGAAAAGACAAAGTATAGGGCTCCTGGGTGGCTCAGTGCGTTAAGTATCTGCCTTTTGGCTCAGGTCATGATCCTTAAGTCCTAGAATCGAGTCATGCATTGGGCTCCCTGCTCAGCTGGGAGCCTGCTGCTCCCTCTCCCTCTATCTGCTTGTGTGCTCTCTCTTTCTGTTAAATAAATAAAATAATAAAAGAAAAGACAAGATACAGACTGGGAGAAAGTATTTGCAAACCACATATTCAGTAAAGGATTGATATATTGAATACTTCAAAATATTCTTTAACATATTATAAAGAATACCAATATTCTTTGTATTTTGAGTATAACTGAATACTTGAATATATTCTATATATATTCTTGAGTATAAAAGCTATTTAATATGTAAAGAACTTCTAATACTACTGTAAAATATTTTAACTTGAGTGTAAACAGAAATAAAAAGAGCCCAAACACTGAACAAGCAAACACCCCCAATGTTTAACAGTAAGTAAACAATCAGTTATAAAATGGACAAAAAACATGATGAAAAAATTCACTGAGGAGAGCTACAGATACCGAATAAACACATGAAAATTTGTTTAATTTCATTAGCTATTAAGAAAATGCAAAGTAAAAACAATGAGATAACACTATACACCTAACAGAATGGCTAAAATAAAAAATAGTGACAACACAAAAATAGTGACAGGATATTTAGAAAGTGGACCACTTATGCATTGCTTGTATGATTATAAAATTAAAAAACTCTAAAAGAGTTTGGCTGTTTCTTAAAAAACTAAACATGAAGTTGACATACAACCCAGCATTTATCCCAGAGAAATGAAAATCTATACATGAATGTTTAGAGCTGCTTCATTTGTAATAGCCAAAAACTAAAAATGGCTTATATGTCCTAACACTGCTGAATGGTAGACAAGCTATGATAATCCCATACCAATAAATACTATTCAGCAATAAAAAGAGACGGATTATTTGATACATGCAACAACCTTGATAAATTTCAGACAATTATGCCAAGTTACGAAGGCCAATTCCAAGGGCTACATACTGTATGACTCCATGTATATGACATTCATGAAACAACAACTTTATAGTGACGAAGAACAGATTAATGATTGCTCAGGCTTTAGAAGCATATGGGATAAGAGGGGCATCTGGTGGTTCAGTTGGTTAAGCCTCCCACTCTTGATTTCAGCTCATGTCATGATCTCAGGGCCACCAGATGGAGTAACCCAGTCGAGCCCCACCCAGCCTTCATCAAGTGCACCCACCATTGAGCCCTTGTCAGCTCCATGCTCAGTGGGGAGTCTGCTTGAGAATCTCTCGTTCTCCCTCTGCTCCTTCACCTCCTCTCTGTCTCTGTTTTTCTCTCTCCCAAATAAATAAATCTTAAAGAAAAAAAAAATTAGTAAAAGAAGCATATGGGATAAGAAGGAAGTGGTAGTGCCTACAAGGGCAACATAAGGAATCCTTGTTTTGTTGGAAATGTTCTGTATCTTGACTGTATCAGTGTATCCTGGTTGTGATATTGCACCATAGTTTTGCACAGTTGCCATGAAAAAAACTGGGTAAAGGGAATGTGGGATTGCTAATATTTTTTACAGTTTCATGTAAATTCATAGTCATCTCAAGATTTAAAAAAATTAATTATAGTTAAAGGATTTACAAATATATACCCCAGTAACACTAATCAAAAGTAAGTTTCAATAGTTATACTAACTTCAGAAATTTGATTTTAGGGCAAAGACTATTGCCAAGTATAAAGAACATATTTTCATACTCATAAAGAGGCTCATTCATCATGAGGTTATGAATATTCTAAATGCTCCTGTAACTAATAACAGAGCCTTGATATATATAAAGTAAAAACTGCAAGGACTGAATGGAGAAATAATCTAAATTATAGTTAGAGATTTCAGGAATATTTCTCAATAATTGACAGAACATGTAGACAGAAAATCAGTACGAATGCAGAGGATTTAATTAACAGTATCAAACAACATGACAAAATGAAATCTCTAACATTCCACCCAACAGTATAATACATATCACTTTCACCTTCTTTCAAGTGTATCCACATTTATTAAGAAAAAACATCTTAGATATTAAAAAAAGTCTACATAAATATAAAAGTATTCAGGTGATATATAGTCATTAAAAATCAATAATGGAAAGATTTCTGGAAAACCTCCAAATATAGAAACTTAGTAACAAACTTTTAAATTGTTTTGTGATACACAAAATCAAAATGTAATATAATAGTATAATAATATAATAATTTATAATAATATAATAAAATATAATAATAGTAATATGAAAACACAACATGCCAAAATTTGTGAAATGCTACTGAATGATTATTCTATCTGTAGCAGTTAATACTAAAGTAAAGAAAAAGAAAGGTCTTAAATCAGCATGGTATTGGCATAAAGATAGACAAGTAGATCAACAGAACAGAAAAGAGAATCCTAAACTAGATCCACATGTATGTGGATAATTGATGCATAACACAGATGCAAAAGCATTTCAGTGGAGATTAGATTTTGTTTTCCACAAATGATGCCATATCAATTTGATATCTATAAGTAGAAAAATAAAAATATTTTGCACCATTAATCAAAATTAACTCAAAATGGAGCATGGAACTAAGTTTAAAACCTAAAATTACAAAACATCTAGAGGAAAACAACCTCTGTGGACTTAAAATAGGAAAGATTTATTGATATTATGCTATAAATAGGAATCAGAATTAATTGATAAATATTCAACAAAATTAAAGACTATTGTTCTTTGACAGAGTTCAGAGAATAAAAGGCAAACCACAGAAATTATATCCAGTGTCTGTGTCTGGTACCGTAATTATATCTAGAATATATTTGGAACTCTAAAAACCCAATACAAAATATGGGGAAAATATTTGAACAGACATGTTACTAGAGAAAATGTACAAATAGCAAATAAGCATATGATAAGATGCTCAGCATCATTAGTTACTAGAAAAAGGCGAATGACAACTACAGTGATACTCCACTGTAGTGACTACACATCTTTGAAATAGCTACAATTAAAAAGACTTGCTGTATCAACTGTGGACAAGAGTGTGGAGCAATTGAAACACACTGTTTGAAGGATATAAAATAGAACAACCGTTTTGGAAAGAAGTTTCTTAAAAATGAAACCTACATCTTCCGTATGATCTAGATATTCCATATGTAGATATTTATTCAAGAAGAATAAAATATTTTTACAAAAATGTGTTTGCAAATGTTTATAACAGTTTTATTCATAGTTTACTTGGAAATTAATGTCTATTCATAAGTGTAATTGCAGTATGTCCATAAAATGCAATACTAATCAGCAAAAAATTAATGAAATACTGATATATACTATAACATGAATGGATATAAAAATAAATTACACTGAATTAAAAAAGCCAGGCAAAAAAAGTACATGTTGTATGATCTCATTTATGTAATATTCTAGCAAGTGCAAACTAATTTATATTAACAAAAAAGCAGACCAGGTGTTGCACAACTATGGAGGTGGATCCAGAAAAAGACAGGAAGGTGGCATTAACAAGAGGCAAGAAGAAAATTGTTCACTAACTTTAAAGTATGAATGTTTCATCCATGTTTACATGTTTCAAAATTTATAAACTGTACACTTTAAACAGTTGCAGTTTATTCTATATTAATTATATACTAATAAAACAACTAAAATTACATGCTATTGATCCAGTTTTAGATAACTTTTAGAAAAAATGTTTTCTAAAAATAAAGTTAGAATTTAGGGTTTCTTTTGTCTTAATTGTGCTTTATTGAGAGACATAAGGCATAAATTGTGAAATGCATGCTCCAATGTATATTCCCTTGCTTTCAGGAGCTTGCATGTCCAAATCTTCTAGAGCAAATGGCATGAAGTTCTCTGAAATGAGATCTCCAGAGCAGAGGCTCCTCAATCTCTCTTTCTCCAAAGGTCAGTAATGCTTACTTATATCTTTTTCTTTTTGATTTAACTCATTTATTATGTCTTAGTTCTCATTGTAATACATAACACGTACTAATTCTTAAATCTCAGGTGATAATAGTTAAGTTAGTACTTGTTCTTCTTTACTTGAGGCTTGATAGCCTCAGTCATGTTTAGTTTTGCACAAGTTATGAAGTCAATCATGTAACAACAAAAAAACTTTCAATATAGTAATACATAAATGTGGAAATGTGGGTGTTAGCTCTTCAACCTGTCAAAACTCCTGTTTTTCTTTCTTTAATTTTATGTTCATTTAACTTTACTGCTTGAATAGAATCTCAATACTTTAATTAAAATAAATAAATTATTTCTCTATACCATTAATAATTCCTTTTATATTTATCAGTTCTGTATGATAGGCATTAAGAATTTCTGATAATTTATTTTTGTAGAAATTTGTACAATATCATACATATACCATCTTTTTGGTATTATGATAAATATAACAAAATATTGATAAGGGTCAGAGAAAATGAGAAGTAAAGATTTATGAGTAAGATGATACTTAAGCTTCTTTGAAATAGTTCTAAAGCAATACCGGTGGTAATACTCCAAAGGAATAGATTTATAAGCAGTAACTATATATTGTTAATTGTAGGGAACCAAGTATAAAATAATTTCACATTCTTAGAATTTATGGAATATTGTGGTTTTTAATTTTTGTCTTTATATATAGATGACTTACTTCGGTAATTACTGCTTTCTCTTATTACCTCACTTCTTTCTTGTACTTACTTAGATCAAAGTGCATTCATTAAGAGGGCAAAAAGCATCAATTTTAGTTTTCATCATAAACTTGTAAATCATCCAAATGAGCTATTTTTCAGGTAAATTAATAAGCAAATAAGTAGATGGGTGGATGAATGAATGCTAAAATAATCCAGTTAGAATGCAAGAAAACAAGTCTGGATATGAAGGAACTAAAACTCTCATAAAATGCTGGTGGGATTTCAAAATGGTCCTGCCATTTTGGAAAAAATTTTACATTTTTTTATGATGTTAAAAATTTACTTACCATATAACCCTGCAGTTCAGTATGAGGCACTTACTGTAGATAAGTGAAAACTTCTGCCGATACAGAACGTCAAAAGGATTGATTGTAGCTCTAGTCTTAATTGTTAGAAAGTGGAAACAATCCAAATATCCTTCAACAGATGAAGGAATAAACAAATGATGGTACCTTCTATGCTGAATGGAATGCTACTCAATAATAAAAAGGAACAGGCTACTAGTAGATACTCTAACAAGGATTAATCTCAAATACATCATGCTGAATGAAAAAGTACAATTCAGTAGCTGCATTCCCTATAATTACATAGATATGACATTCTGGAAAATACAAAACTATAGAAACAGATAACAGGCAAGTAGTTTCTGGGTCTAGGGTTGGGAAAGGATTGGTTAAAAAGATATAGAGAGGACTTGGGGGAATCATGGAAATGGCCCATGTTATTTGTAGTAGTATTTACAAAAAAAAGGGTTTGCCAAAACTCATAGAACTCTGTACCAAAAGGGATAAATTTCATTATATATAAATTACGTTTCAGTAAACCTGACTAAAGTAATTATTCACGGCCCCTAAATTTTGTCTGAAAATAATGGTTTTACTTTTGTCCTTATTTATAAATGATATACCTCAACAATGGTCATTTTCAGACTTTGAGTAGTTTCTATCTGTACTTATCTAAATAAATATAAATTCATTAAAGAGGAACTAAAAGTATCAACTTGAATTCTTAGCTAAATAAATTTTCAAATCACTCCAATGTATACTTTTCTCAAATGAATACTAAAATGAATAAATACCCAGAAGATGCTAGTGAAAACACTAACATTAAGGCTGTATTAGTGATTTCTTATGTTATGCTGTACATTATCAATTGTTTCTCCATCATCAAAGTGTACCATACTGTTGTTCACTTTATTATCATTGAAATCATTGAAAAGTAGTAGTCTTATGAGGCAGAGTTTGCAAATCTTGGAGTCCTTCACTTGTTCAGTTATCAGTGAGTGGGAGGGTCCCTTTGATAGATCAGGCTGTGTAAAGGAGCTAAGCCTTCACAAGCCATACATTTTTCTCAATTTTACTCATATTTGCCCCTAAAAGGGCAAAGCTCCTTGTTATTTTGCTTGTTTGTTTGTTTGTAGGAGGAATGAAATTAGACATAATTTGTGGTGGGGAGTATCACCAATGTTAAAAATCTTAAAAGTAAATGTCAGACACTATTGCAGCTTTAACCAGTTATTTCTATTCTGTGGTTCTGATTAATATCTGTCTTTGGATATGGAAAAAAGACTGAGGTGATTCAGATATGAATTCTGAAGCATTTGATAATAAGGATTAAAAGCCTGGGTACATATGACTAAATAAACAAATAAAAAGCAGAAACAGACCCATAAATACAGAGAACAAACTGATGGTTGCCAGAGGAGAAGGAGGTGAGGTGATAGCCAAAATGGGTGGAGGAGAGTGGGAGATAATGGCTTTCAATTGTGGAATGAATAGTCATGAGAATAAAATATGGAACATACAAAATATAGTCAGTGGTACTGTAATAGCATTGTATGGTGACAGATGGTAGTTATCCTTCTGGTGAGCTTAGCATAATGTATAGAGTTGTTGAATCAGTATGTTTTATGCCTGAAGCTAATATAACATTGTATGTCAAGTATATTGCAATTATAAAAGGAAGAACAGAGGGAGGAGGGGAGGGAAGGAAGAAGGAAGGAAGGAAGGAAGGAACAAATGAACTATTAGATTAGACAAGTTCATCACTGAGGGCTCAACCCTTTTTTGATCTACTAAAAGCCAGGTTTATTCATAGCCAACAGAGAAAATTGGCCTTGTTCTTGAAGCTGGGAGGGGAGGTAGGAAGGCAAGTGAAGAATGTGGTGGGAGTAGAAAGGGATCATGATTGAGAATATTCATTGTGTGGATTAGGGATTTTTGAAGTTAGATCTCTTTCTTCTTTGGAGAGTTAATTATGCTTCTCATTATAAAAATCATGCTTAAAAGCATTGCTAACATCTATTGAATACCTGTTTTGTGACATACTTTATTTTAAGATGCTTTCTTGTAATAACTTATTTCATCCTGAAGATAACCCAGTTAGATTAATATTGAGTTATTTTTGTTTTAAAAATGAGAAAAAGAATAATAATTTCAAATTACAGATCAGGGATTTGAACCCCAGTTTTAAAGTGTCATATTCTGCACATGTACTGTTAAGTAGCACCTGAATGAGAAAGAAGGAAGAAACGAAAAAAAAAAAAAAAAGAAAAGAAAAGAAAAGAAAAAAGGACCGAAAACACATTTTTTCCACTATAAACACCCTATGCATTACTAAAAGTCATTACTAAAACAAATATTATCAAAGTCTTCTGATATCCAAGTAATTTATAGAAATATTTATATAACATCTTTTGAATCTGTATACATTTATAATTCCAGATACAAGCATATTAATATAAATTAAGTTTTTATATTGTTATAATTTCAGTGAAATACTTTGCACATTTTATTAGAATATATATGTTTTATGTGTGTGATGTTTTGGGGTTCTTTGAGACAGGATGAATGATATTTTGGACCTTAATTTTTGGCTCTTAGTCCGAAATAAAGGGCTTGGGAGGTTTCCTATATAGTGATAATATTAAAAAGCTCTCTTAGATGTCAGAATTCCTAAGAGGTATGTGCCAGTCATATTAAGTCATTCATTCAACAGATATTTGCTCATAATACCTATTATGCTCTATGTTGTGGGGATAGAGTGATGAATAAAACTATTAAAGTGCTTTCCTAAAAGAAACTGTAACATCTAATAAATCTTAAGTGTTACAGTAACCCTTATGTAACCTTTACATTTCTTGAGAAAGTTCAAAATCTTTCTCCATAAGAAATGATGGAGAAAACCAAGAAAATGGAGCATTAATGAAACATTCAAATACTGCCTATCCTTAACATATCTATCTCCAAAGATTTTTCTTTTAATATGTGCCAAGTTACAAGTGAAGACTCACTAAAGAAAGATGAAGTGGCTTCTCTGAGGTTGCACATTTATTTAATGGTCAGGGCAAAAAGAAGATCAGTTTCCTGATTGCAAAACCAGTTCTCCTTTTGCTATACTGGTCTATTGCTTAATGAAACTAAAACTAATTTTGAATTTTTTTTAAATTTTAGTCCCCTAATTTTGAAGCACAGTGGCATTTATTTATACTTCATGCTGCCAGGAACATCTTTTGGAAATGATTTCTGAAAATCCATTCATCCCAAAGATGGGTGTCCAAAGGAAGAAACTCCCAGAAAATGTATGAGGGGAAATTATTTGATCAAAATTTCATAACTGGGGATGCCTGGATGGCTCAGTTGGTTGGACGACTGCCTTTGGCTCAGGTCATGATCCCGGAGACCGGGGATCGAGTCCCGCATCGGGCTCCCAGCTCCACGGGGAGTCTGCTTCTCCCTCTGACCTTCTCTTCGCTGATGCTCTCTCACTTCCTCTCTCTCAAAAAAAAAAAATTTCATAACTGGTTTCTTAGTAATAAGAGTAATGAGAGTCACCAGCCTACTTATTTAATACTAATAAATAATGCTAACAGTTATAAAGATTATTACTTTTTTAAAGCAATTTCACATTGCCAAGATCAAAAGCAAGCAACCAGAATAAACCAGGATATTTAGACTGAAGTTGGACCACTTGCCCGAACTGTAGAATTGATCAAAGTTAATGGAATAGAAATTTCCTCATCAGTATCTTTTCTTCCTGTCTCTAGAGCAAATAATTGTTCCAGGAATCAGAATTAAGATAAACTAGGGAAGTTGGGATGAGATGAGATCTTGGCATGTTAAAAGGTACTAGAAAGTGAGATAATGCATTTGGACTGAGTGAGATGGAGGAAAGCCAGCTCTGAGGCTTCCCTGGACTGGGGGGGGGTGGGGGGTCTTCAAGAGTGCAAATAGCACATCAGTCCCAGACACCAGTTTCCTTCACCACCTCTATTTCCCATGGCAGCCACTTAACAATATGAATTCACTTCCTATCAAATTGCTTGTCATCAGTTTAGCTCCTTCCCAAAGGCCAGCATCTATATTTTATACTTTAATGCAATGTGAAGATTGGTGAAAAGAAACAAAATTTTTTGAAAGTCAAGATATTAGGTATCTGAGAAGCCATTTTACCTATGATTCAAAGAAATTGAATTATAGAATTTGTGTGCATGTGAGTCTTAACAATGTCAGAAAAACTCTGTGGCAAAATTCAGTGACAATGACTTCAAAATGCATGTAAAGAGAAATAAATCATATTTGCTTTTGTTCTTTAGTCTGTATCATACATAGATAATAGGCACAGGTTAATTTCTGTTCATAATTTTTAAACACAAATTTTAGTATTTTTCCACTGGTTATCCTGGGTGGGGCATAATTTTAAGCACTGATTTAATTCATGGTTTCCTTTTACCCCACACTCCCCATTTTTCCACCTTTAATTAATAGATGCACATTCAGAATAGAAGCCTTTCTGGCATTTAGATACCATTCTGAGGCTGAAATTTTTAACTCTGACTTAATTTTGAAAAAAAAAAAAGACATGTATTTCTAAAATAAATTTAGAGTGCTTATCATGGTCAAATGACATTTATGGGGGAATTATTTAGTTTAGTTGATAATATATGAGGAATTCTAAAATTGGCTGAAATTTATTACCCATTTGTTTTTGTCAAATTATGTTAATTATCTCTGGGTATATGAAAGCTGTAGAGAAAATTAATAAAAACTGATAGTGCTCTACATTTAGAACCTCATGCTAACATCAAAAGCAACAAAACTGATGAATTCTTCCCCAAAGTAGAAGATTGTTTTGTTTGCATTTTTATTATTTCCTACTTATTTTCTAATTTGGGGGGAAGACAGAAGAATGAAAATAAGCAAGGCAGACAAAGAAAAGAGGCAGGAAGAGATACAAAAGGATAAATACAAATGTCAAAAACATTGGAAGCAAAAATCAAAAAGAGGAGACATTGTCCATTGTATCAAGATAAGATGAAGAAATTAAGACTCAAAGGAAAGAAAAGGTACAGGTTCCAGAGACCTAGCTGTCTGCCCTTCAGATCTAATGACAAAGTTCAGTCATTAAAACCACTGAACAAATGTGTCTGCAGAAGAGTGATGAAATCTCCACCTTCTGGTCCTGATTTCCAATGTGGTTGACAATTTCTTCAACACCTCTATCCCACTGGCATCACCTGATAACATCTTGACTTCTTATTTTAAAGAGGAGTGAGGAAGAGGAAAGGAGGAGCTAGGGCTAGAATATTAAGTCACCACTCAATGAAGTCACAGTTAAGAGGTTCCTCCTGGTTCCAACTCTAGGGAACAAGCGAATCTAGTCTACCCTCCATCCCCACACCTCTAGAATCCAGAACCTGGAGAAAGGAATTTCCAGATGAGGTTGGATTGAAAAAATAGAATGCCAACAAGTTGACTAAATTTAAAACTTTTGCTTCCTAAGAGACACAGATGGCAAGTTTGTTATAGTTAGCTCATCACAGGAGGTTTTTAAATAGCCCTGGTTAAGAATCAACTTATGAACATGTAGCCATTAAAATGCAATAAATCTAGTCAGCACAATAAATATGCAGTGGGCAAGAGCTATAGTAGATGCCTTCCTACTCATTTTTAACAATAGGCTCAAATAGTTTTGATGGTTTAAGAGGTTGTAGGGAATTGTGTGTTTCTGTGTGCACATTCTGATGTAAAAAATAAACAAAAATCATGTAATAAACAAGAGCTTTCATTCTTATGATTCTGCTCAACTTACTGTTTGGAATGTTAGATATGTTTAATGAAACACCGGTTTTAGATTCCCTTATAAAAATCAACTTAATGGAAAAAATTCAAGCCAACATATGTACAAAATGAAATAATAGCTACTGTATATTTTTTTGTATATTTCCTTAGCGAATAAGAGTCATTATCTAGAAAGCCTTTTTGTAATAACAATGAAAAAGTGTTTTTTGGGGTGATTAACAATGATCTAATGCTAGGAATTCAGTATTGATGTGTTATTCCTCTATGCTCTGAGAAGAGTGTGACTTTCTGGGAAGGAACTGCTCTGAAGGCTTTGGTTAGAAAATGCTGAAATGGCACATCACAGCTTGACACCCCCAGGGTGAGTCATCTTTACCTGGTGCTGGAGTGGCTTTCTGAAAGCCCAGACTGGCACATGTCTCTCCTGTTGGCATAACTATATTTAGAATCTATAGCTAGAGAGCTCAGGGCTTCTCAGGATGGTATTTTTAAATGTGTCATCACTCTAGACATGCTCTCCCTCCCTCTCCAACTGCTTCAGCCTCCCTCATATTTTCACACATCCAAATGGAAAAGAATCAAGAAAAAAATCGCTTCCAGCGGAACCTGTGACACTAGTCTCATCTGGAATGTTAAGCTCTGGGCTTAGATTTATGCTAATAGCTCCCTTGGCTCTTGGGCCTAGTGAAGTCTGAATTCTTCAGGCAGCTCAGCAGTACCATGTACAGCACAGTACTGGGCTCATTGTTCACTGTAAGCATTAGAGGAGAATATAGGAAAGTCCAGTGGATTTCTTTTCTTTTTTTATTTATTAAAACAAGGTTGGTAAAGGTTTGCATGCTGGAATAGGAAATTCTGGCAATTGCTAGCTGTGGCTCTGCTCCATGGTATATTGAATAATGATGGAACATTATGGGGAAACCAAGTTTTTGTTCTAGCTATGAAGGGATCGTTAGTGGAGTCACTAGAGATAGGAAATAGATAGAAATCTGCACAGTGTACAAAGAATATACACATCAGTAAAGCATTATTAACATGTCACTGGAATGAAAAAATCTTTGTGGATAAATGAAGTCTCCTCTGCAGATAATTTGATTCATATCCCTGGAATTTCCATAACAAACCAAATCTTTTTACATGCTTTTGGATTTATATGGTCCTGGGCCAAAAAGTGGATTCAGTGTTAAGGAAATCATTCAATTAGCAGTCTTGTTAATTTATTTAATGTAAATTTATATATCTCATACCTGCTTTGCAAATTTGTGCATACTGCATTGCTGTATGTATCAAATTAGAAAAAAAATGGAATGTTTCTAACTGGGGAGACTAGGATATCTATGACAAGTAAACCTCCAAAACAAGACTTTTTTATTATTAACCTAGCACAGAATTGCATAATTAATTCCTGGATGATAGGTATGGAAGAATTAGATCAATGTAGGCTAGCACAATAAAATAAAATTTAAGAGCAGATAATTTACACTGGTAGAAGTAGCTCAGAAAACAAAAGGGGGATGATAGAAGGTAAGGGTGTTCACCAGCAGAACAGGCAATATAGGGCAGTGAGGCAAAATGGAGAGTCCTAAAGGAGAGTGGAGGCACCCAAAGACATTATGATAGCATGGGAATGATTTTGAAGTGTCAATGTCTAAGTAAGGAAGCTGATGTTTTCCTGAGGATGGGATAATGGCATTACACATTTTGGAGTATTTTAGAATACAATGGTGATGTTTTAGAAATGGATTTTGGGAAGATGAATTCAGCACAATTCCTGAATAAATAGAAACTTTTAAAAAACTTGGAAGCAAGAATATTAGCTCGGAAGTGCTTTCTCTAATTCAGGATGAGATGAAGGAGGGCTTCAACTTGGTCATAGATGATCAAATGGAATGGAACTATTTTGAGAAATATTGTTGTAAATAAAATGAAGCCAAATATCGTGGGGACACTGTCCTTTATATATCCAGTAGTGTCCTTAATATATCTAAATAAATGAAAGGCAAAGAAAAGACCCAAAGGCACGAAGTATGATTATAATTACCATCCAAACAATATAGTAATGATAGTTTATTGGGTTCTTAAAAAATGACAAGCAATGTGCTACAAACTTTATATACATGTTCTTATATAATGTTAATCCAATACCCTAGGAGGAAAGTAATATTTTCCATAATTCAGAAATGAATCAATCAATAGAGGTGGAAAATGATTAAGTAAACTTGCCAAAATTTTCCCAGCCTTGATTTTTAAATCATGCCTCATTCTCCCACTAGGGAATTTTAACTATATATTCTCTTGTATAGACTATTACCATATCACTGGTATAAACACAAATCGAAACCATAGACCTGTGACATGTAATTAAGGGATAGTGATTCTTTAATTCCCTAGCACATATTTGCATAGAAGTTATGAATTCATTTACCTCACCTACCACTCTCCATTTTGACTCATTGAATACAGGAGAGGTTTTGTCAA
Source organism: Mellivora capensis (assembly GCA_004024625.1). Lineage (NCBI taxonomy): Eukaryota > Metazoa > Chordata > Mammalia > Carnivora > Mustelidae > Mellivora > Mellivora capensis. The sequence continues at coordinate 49,436 of PISX010003844.1, forward strand.
AACCTTATTCAAATCCATATTATATTATGTCCACAGCAATCTTGAAAAATTAGAATAAGAAATACATTATTAATATTAATATGGACATATATTAATAGATTAGCATATATCAATATCTATATCTATCTATCTATCTATATAACTTCCTTGGCATCACCTGCTCTTAGTGTTTCCCTACCTTTTCTAAATACTTGATGCATTTTTTCTAAATGTGCAGTACAGTTTATACAAAATATTGGCATTAATTATATAACTCCATAACCTAAATATTATAATTCTGTTGTAAATTTTTAAACTTCATTTTAAAAAAAATTCAGAATTGCATTTTCTTATCTCTAGATTGTAGCAACTTTTCACTATTTCATCAGAGATTATTAACGTTAAGCTTACTCATCTGCAAATTTTCTCTTTTGGGGAGGGTGTATGTAACTTATATGGGCTAGGAAAACTAAATCCAGTAAATTCATGCAGAAAGCTCTTAAAAATCCCTAAATAATATTTCAATTAAATCCTTTTTTAAAATCATTTTTTTGTTATAGTCTTTGTAGTCCCAAATCCTTCCTAACAAGGTATAGAGGCCAAATAGACCAGAAAAAAAGGTATTTGTTTCTTTCAGCTTTTAACTGTAGCTAGCTTGTCTTTATTGCTCATACTCCAAATAGAACTCAAAATTCTTGCTTGGATTTGTCCACACTGGGAAGAGACAAAGTCATCTAGGACACATAATGATGTTGTTAACTTGAAATTACTTTTACCTGTAGCAGTAATGGGCTGTTCAGCTCCTTTTTCCTCCATTGTTAGAGCACCTTCTTTTGACAAATAGCACATAATAATGAGTTCACTTAAAATGGTTAGATGTGGGGCGCCTGGGTGGCTCAGCGGGTTAAAGCCTCTGCCTTTGGCTCAGGTCATGATCCCAGGATTCTGGGATCGAGCCCCGCATCGGGCTCTCTGCTCAGCGGGGAGCCTGCTTCCTCCTCTCTCTCTCTGCGTGCATCTCTGCCTACTTGTGATCTCTCTCTCTGTGTCAAATAAATAAATAAAATCTTTAAAAAAAATGGTTAGATGTGTAGTTTGACAATAAAACAGAATTTTTGTGTTTCTTCTTTTTCTATTTTAATACAACTTACCCTAATTGAAACCAAAACTATGACCCTACAGTTCTTAATAGTATGGTCTAACCACCTGAATTAATTCTGCAAAGATGAGCAGAGCTGATGGTACCATGTTTACACACTATGCATAAGGCTGTTTTCAGCCTTGATGTAAGAGGACTGAGGGCTGGAAATATGAAGACGAAATTATATGATTGCCTCTTCTAACTTACCAGTGAGGATCCTCAGCACTGTCACCATGTAGAAAAGTACTTAGGTTCATGGTGGGCCTGCTCAATGCCAGATGTTTTTTCTACATAATTCATTTGAGTCCTAAAATAGAACTGTGTATGATTATTATGATCCCTGTGTTATGAAACAGAACACCAAGGGTTCAAGGAGTTTGTGTTACTTACCAAATGTGGAGAGAGCTTTAAAATATGTATTTTGTTTAACTTCTTGTGTGGATGAAGGTAATTGGCCTAGGCAGTTTTGGTAGGCACAGTTCTTATTTCACAAAATAAAATAAAATAAAGTAAAATAAAATGGAACTGCTGAATGACTTTTAAAATCTCTAGCGTTTATTCTTTTGTGGCTATTTCCACTTCACTGAGGCTTAATATAAATCCTCCATATCCTAGCATCACTACTGGGCTACAATTTTCTAGGATTCTGACTGCACTTTTATCATCCATGCTCCTTTCTCTAGATTTACTCAGGTAAAGCCAATGAATGTAGGTTGCCTCTAAAAGGCAATCTGTTCTACTAGCATCAGAGAGCATCTAGGACACATATCCTTATGTATTTCCAATCCTGTTGTGCAGTGCGGTGTGAAGACAACAAGGCCTAGTGTATGTATGTCTTCCATGCCATGCCATGTCTCACAGTCAGCATTTTAAATTCCATCTGTTCCCTCACCCTGGCCACTCTGGGACTCATGTGTTCAGAGTATAGCAATGTCTAGATGATGGTAATTACAACAACAGCAAAAACAACAACAACAAAACTGTGGATATCAAGTTTAAAGGGATTAGTACAAAACCAGCACAGGTTCTCAGGGATCTTTTTACAGTAAAATTTCCCCCACATGGCTATATCCTAAGGCATTGATTGACTCTCAACCAAGATGATTTGGCACAACAATGAGGTATAAGCAGAATTTATTTCAGCTACTACTGGTATGACTACAGTTTAAACTACTGTGACAAGTCCTGCTGCTACTATTTCAATTACCTTGACTGCCAACAAACATTTATAGGGCATTTAATATCTTCCATAAGCTGTGCCAAGAAATTATATCTTTAGCTTTTGAAAAAAAAAAAACCATTAGAGAAAGTACTATTATTATCTCTCTTAAGAGAGGGAGAAGCTCAGAAATTTTAAGTAAATTTCTCAAAGTCACATAACTCGCAGCTGGTAGAGTAGATTCATGTCCTGACAGTCTTTTGCTCTCTTCTGACTGCTTCTGCTCTTGCCAGGGCTGGTAGTAGCACAGCAAGCAAGTCACATCTGTCTAATCAAAAAGCTCAGGTCTTAACCACTACATTATATTGCCATTCAGTAAAGGATACTAATAATTAAATTTTAAGCACTGATTATTGTCTTTAACAATGCATGTAATAGGGGCGCCTGTGTGGCTCAGTCAGTTAAATGTTTGCCTTCGGCTCAGGTCATGATCCCAGGGTCCTGGGACAGAGCTGGTGTCAGAGCTCCCTGCTCAGCAGGGAGTCTGCTTGCCCCTCTCCCTTTGCCCCTCCCCCACCACTTGCCCCTCCCCCACCGCTCTCTCTCTCGCTTACACTCTCAAATGAATAAATAAAATCTTTTAAAAAATGCACGTAATAAAAGAAAGAAAAAAAGAAAGGAAGGGACTTCTCAGCCAACCTATTTCTCATAGAATGAGGTATGACAATAACAGAATTACTCACTTGTATTCACTTGTGGAAGAATATGCAAAGAAAAAGTACAATTGATTACAAAACTGTGTGCTAAATTCTAGAATATAACACAAATGAAGTAAAAAATGCATATATATAAATATATATTTGTATATATGTATATATACACAAACACATGGAGGATTCAGATTCTTCCTCTGATATTTTCAATATTAGTTTCATTGACAATGATTTACTGAGGATAGAGAAAGACATAGAGTTGCATTCATCATTCTGAGTGTCAAATGTGGGAACCTGTGACACATGCAACTAATCTCTTATGTGTGATATAATGGAAACAAGATTTGAAAATTGTATTTCTGGGAGTGCCTGGATGTCTCAGTCAGTAGGGCATCCAACTCTTGATTTCAGCTCAGGTCATGATGTGTGGGTTGTGAGATCGAGCCCCAGGTCAGACTCCACACTCAGCACAGAGTCTGCTTGGGATTCTCTGTCTCCCTCTGGCCCCCACCCCCTGGCTTGTGCTCTAAATCAATCAATCAATCAATCAATAACATCTTTAAAAAAAAAAGTGGGAAAATCATGCTACTATAGAATCAAGATCACCAGAAACATTGGTTGTCATAAGGCCACTTCTAAACAAATGACAGACAATACTGATTCCTTCTTGCCCCCTCCCTCACTCTTGCTCTTGCCTTCACTTTCTCTGTTTTTCTTTATATATTTGGGTGTCCCGTGTGTTTGTATGTGTGTGTGCATATGGAAGCCCTACTTCCCCAGAAGAGCTATGGAACTTTGGAATTTTCTAAAATCAGATTATAGAATGGTAATAGTTGATGGTTTTATAACTCACATATATGAGAGCAATGATACTGTAAATTCCAGTTACATATATATATATATATATATATTTAATTCATTTAGATTATATTTTATTAATGCATGTGTCCTTACCATTTACAGCTGCATAATTATATAGTCATGGAGATTTAAAGTGAGCCTTAGTCTTCTGGGAAATTCTCTTACTGAAAGAGACTCTGTCTTTGATAAAACTTGAGTCAGGCTCTTCTGAGTCCTCTGAGGAGGCCTGAAGTTGGACTCAGTCCTTAACTACCTTGGCTCAGTTTTAGCAAAAATCCTGCTAAGTCAGTTTAGTGAATATCCCTCATCCTGAATATCTGATCAAATTTCTCATCTCCATTTCATATCATTATATCAGCTTGGCCTGCCTTCAGTAAGAATTCTCTTGAGTTGGTCTACCAGGAATCCCTTCAGCTTTGTTGTTTACTCTTCCCACCTTGCTACTTAGCTATACATTTCTGCTTATCCTTGCCTTATTCAGAGTTGGGCCTCATTTCTCCTCTCTACTGCAAAACCCCCATTGCAGTAATACCTCTTCAATTAGTTCTTCCCTACTATCTTTAACAAATGTCATGAATAATGTGTTATTCCAGCACTACATAGGAATGATTTTATAAGTTCTCTCTACCAAATCTAACACTTATCTGGTTTAAATAACCCAGTCTGTGATATTTTGTTATAGCAATCTGAACAGTCTAAGGCATGCCCTACAGCCCATATTCTCTCATATTATCTTAAAATTACACCCAAATCTCCTTTCTCAGTAATTGATGGAACAAAAGTTAGAGAATCAGTGTGATATATATATATTTAAGCATCACTACAGATCAGCTTAACCTAAATTACATTTATAGACTACATCACCCAACAAAAGAATACATATTCATTTCAAGCACATATAAAGTATTTACCAAGATAGACCATATGCTAGGCCATAAACAGGATTTAATCAATTTAAAGCAGATTAAAATCATGCAGAGTATATACTGTGACCAAAACATAATAAACTAGAAATGAATAACAAAAAAAATGTGGAAAATCCCAAACTTTTTTTTTTTTTCAATTAAGCAGTGCACTTCTAAGTAACCTATGGATCATAGGAAATTTTACAAAAGGAATTAGAAAACAGTCTATGGCCATACCACCCTGAACGCACCCAATCTCGTCTGATCTCGGAAGCTAAGCAGGGTTGGGCCTGGTTAGTACTTGGATGGGAGGAATTAGAAAACATTTTGAGTTGAAATGAAAACACATGTGAAAATTTCAGAAATGCAACTAAAATAGTCTTCAGAAAAAAAGTTTAACATTAAATACTCATATGGAAAAACATAAAATGTTTTTGACATGAAATGTCAAAAATCAGTGATCTAAGCTTCAATTTTTTGGACTCTATGGAAAACTATTGCTCAAATCTCCTCTTCTGAGAAGCATAGTTGACTGACACTCTTACATATCTGTCATGTTTACATGTTTCTTACTTCTGGGTTTCTCCCAGCTAACAAGTGAAAACAGTTGGGGTACCAGTGTGGACCCAGTAATCAAGTTATCAGTTTAGAGAAACTCCATCCATGTGATAATTTTGATACTATAGATCACTTTCTTCTTTCTGAGAGAGTGATATTGAAGCCTTTTCCTGTGGGTGTGACTTTTTACAAATTATATAATTCAGTAGGAAAACCTTCCTTGAACATTCAAAATTCTAATTTTCATTTTACTTTGATGCCTTGAATTCTGAATTTCTTCCTGCCTAAGACTTCATTGAATATGGTTCTGTCTAGGAGCACAGTTTTTGGGGCACCTGGATGGCTCGGTCAGTTAAATATCTGCCTTTGGCTTAGGTCATGATCCCATGGTCCCTGTTGGGCTCTCTGCTCAGTGGGAGCCTGCTACTCCCTCTCCCTGCTGCTCCCCCTGCTTGTACTCTCTCAAATAAATAAAGTCTTAAAAAATAAAAAGAGAAACACAGTTTCTGCACTCTCTTGTGACATTTTAAGTTATGGGTTACCATGGCTCTCATCATGGCCCTTAGCTAGGGAAACCTATAGGCCAACAAAGATATTCCTTTTCTCTGGTATTTTTGGGTGAGCTGGATAATAATCTTCAGTAAACTTGGAAGAGTTTTAATATGCCAATGTATTCTTAATTATTTTCTTTCTGTGAAATATATAACTAATTTAGTTGGATTTGACCTTAATTTTTCCTCATTCTTTTATTTATGACATATTTGTTTTCCAAAATAACTATAGATTTTGTGCCTTGAATTTTTTTATATGGGTAAGTAAAGATCAATGAATTCTGAGTTGGCCAACAACATTCATCCTAAATCCTTGATCACTCCCACTGCTGAACTGAATAATCCCATACCCAAAGATTTCTCCTTTTTTTTTTTTTTAATCCAATGTAAAGCAGTCTAACCATGGTCTTAACCCAAGATAAGTAAAAGGAAAGAAGCAAACGTCTGTCTGGTCTCTCTTACAAGGACTACTTTTAGATAAATCAAAAGTTCATGAGGGAAACTCCTTTATATAAGAATCAGAGCCAATAACCTCTAGGGGAATGAATGAAATAGCTCAAATGAAATATAGTGGATCAAAGCAATGATGTTCAATGTCTGCTAACTCATTAAGACAAAGATGATCGGAAAGTTGAAAATGAAAGTGTCAGGCTGACACTACTTGAACCAATGGTAAAATTTGTATTTTACTATGAGTGTATAATAGGAAATATTCAGAACCATATATATTTATTAAAAGTTTTTGTCCCTGGGGCACCTGGGTGGCTCAGTGGGTTAAGCCTCTGCCTTCGGCTCAGGTCATGATCTCAGGGTCCTGGAATCAAGCCCCACATCAGGCTCTCTGCTCAGCAGGGAGCCCGCTTCTCCGACCCCCACCTCTCTCTGCCTGCCTCTCTGCCTACTTGTGATATATCTCTCTCTCTGTCAAATAAATAAATAAAATCTTAAAAAAAAAAAAAAGTTTTTGTCCCTGAATCTAAACCTATCTCTGTATCTATTCCCCAATTAACTTATGAGACTTTCAGGAGAAAGAGAATCATGACAAATAATATCACACTATACAGAATGTGGAAAATTGCACCAGAGAGATGACATATGGAGAACACATATGGAGGAAAATATTGGGAGGGAGAACCACTCCTGATAAAATGAGATATCTGAGAATATCAACTGAATTTAATGCAAGACTTTAGATGGACCCTTATTAAAACAAAACAAAACAAAACACTTATATATACTTTTTTTTCTAAAAATTGAGCTAAGTTGAATACAGACAGTATATTTGTTGCCCTGTAAAATCTTTATTAATAATTAATAATGATGTAATTAGTAAAAATAAATAATTATTTGTTCAATTTTTAAAATCCTTATGTGCTAGAAATACTTACTAATACACTTACAGTTAACATGATCAGATTACTAGGAGTTGCTTTAAAATAGATACTCCAGAAAAAAAAAATTGTGTGTGGGGGTGGGGGTGGAGTAAATAGAACAAGAATGTGGAAGTTGAATCTCATAAGATTTATTTTACTATTTATTTTCCTATATCTCTATTTTTGTGTATGTAAAAACTGCAATTGTGATTGATAAAGACCCTGTGGATCAGCTACATGAATCCAAGTGGTTATCCGCTCATTGCATGGTTCCCTATTTGAGTTCTAAATACAGTGCAAACATCATCAAAAGGAACTGAATTTAAGGAAACCTTTTGATAACTACGTACCTAGACTTCTCATCAATAATTTAAAGTCACACCTTAGAGTTTACTAGGTAGAGTGACTACATAATTCATCATCCAGGAAACATATGTTAAGATAGGATGAAATAGGAGTCCAACAACATAAATAGGGAGTCCAGACAACAGGGCACATAAGGGTATTTTATAGACACTCACTTTAAAGTAGCTGCTTACAGATTCAGCTGAAAAAAGAGGAAATATTCTACCCATAATTCCTAACAAGATTTAGTCAGTCTCAGTTTTTACCTGTAGTTCTACGTCATTCCGCACCTGTATAGTTCAAAGACACACTTGTGGCTTAAAAAGGATGACAAATGAGACCATGAAGTTCACTCAGCTGTGAGTCATGTGCTCCCTGCCATCGACCTACTTGCATAGACTTTTCCTGTTATTTGGCTAAGGCTTACTCATCTTCCTGTATAAATACAAGCAGACACTCCCCAGTGGACAAAACTGCCAGAGCCACAGAGGCACAAGAAGGTCAAGAAATCATGTCGCCTCAGGCTTTAAGTTGTTTAGGCAGGATGCAGCGAACTGTCAAGGAAAAAGTAACTATTTGGATACACCAAATGCCTTAAACTTTAAGTAAGATTTTCCATCACAGTTTCCACTCATATTTCTTTTCCAAGGTTTGTAGACCAATAGACCAGAACCTAATACTCCATTTAATGGAGTTTATCTCAAGTCTACAGATTCTTCTATGATCCCTATCAATTCTAAAGATACAGATTTTCCCCATGGCAAAAGACTCATATGTCTGTGTCTATAGTTCTGTTCAAAGAAGGAAAAAGTACAGACTGATCTAAACATGCCCATTGTCTGTTCCTAACTCACCAATCAGATCTGTCACTCCTCCCAGGGGAAGGAAGTTCAGTCTGGTACACTGATCAGTGCCCTTCCCCATGAAAATATAAGGAAGAGGAATGAACTTTCAACACTATCAACAGCAAAACTGGAAAGATGTATGAGTTCTTTCACATTTAAGCAACAACTGACTATTACTTAAGTAGAAAGAAATAGTAGTAAAATAATTTTGATACATTTAATCATATTCTCTAATAAACATTTACCTGTCAGAGGCTTCATTTTATATAATACTTCTCTCCTGATGAAATAATCATCTCATGAGTAAAGAGCATGATTTCCCTGAAGGAGTAATCATTGGTGGTGGTGGTGGTAGTAGTAGTAGTAGTAGTAGTAGTAGCACTGAAATGTCACTTTTTTTTTTAAGATTTTATTTATTTATTTGACAGACAGAGACCACAAGTAGGCAGAGAGGCAGGGGAAGCAGGCTCCCTGCTGAGCAGAGCTCCATCCCAGGATCCTGGGATCATGACCTGAGCTGAAGGCAGAGTCTTTAACCCACTGAGCCAACCAGGTGCCCCTGAAATGTCACTTTTAAAAGAAAAAAGAAATATTTTGATTACCTCAAACAGACTTTATGCGGGTTGGTTGGGAAAATGTTTTTAAAATTTGTTTTAAAATATTGAAAATTAAAGATTAAACTAAAATTGTTCAACAACAGAACATCTTTTCCATTCCTTATTAAATCATTTTTATTAATTAAAAGACCTTGCCAAGTTATTTCTTCATTTTGTAAAAGTATCATATTAAAGCAGTAAAGTATTAGTAAACAATAAACATGACTTGTTATCTTAGAAGTACAGAATATTAAGATCCAAAATATTGAGGATATTTAATCAAAGCTCTGTGGGTAGATATAAAACTTTCCTCCATGTTAAAAAGCACTGCTTTAAAAAAAAGGCCCTGCTAAATATATCTTTTTAGAACTCACTAAAGTTTGGCCAACTAATCTTTCTGGAAAATGAGAGTTGGGTAGTGTGCAAGTTGTTAATTAAGTCACTCTAATGGAGAATGCAATGATATTTCTTCTAAGGAGGGAAGTTGTTTGTTTTTTACCTGTTTCTTTTTTTTTCCCCTATCCCTCACAAGAGAACTTGATGCATTAGAAGTGTTTGCAGGAAAGAGAGATTGACATACTCCCCATATTTATGGTTTATAAGCTCTAGTGGTCCACATACAATCAAGAACACAAAAGATTTTTTAGGAGCACATCACACTGACTTCTATTCAAAACTTGAGAAGTTAGGGTGCCAACTCAAAGAGCTCATGGGGCAAGCCACAGAAAAGATTAGGAGCCTGCTATCCCAGTGTTTGGCATGGAAGAGATACATGAGTTCCCTCAGGAAAAACAGATGTCAAATAAAGGAAATGTCTTGATAATCTAATTTTTAAAAAGTTTTTATTTATTTATTTTACAGAGAGCAAGCACAAACAAGGGGATCAGGAAAGGGAGAAGCAGGCTCCCAGCTGAGCAGGGAGCCCGATGACAGGCTCAATCCCAGGACCCTGGGATAATGACCTTAGGTAAAGGCAGAAGTTTAACGACTGAGCCACCCAGTTGCCCCTGTTGGGTAATGTTAAGACACTATGCTCAGGAAAGTGGAGAGTTTAGAGAATCTTAGGAGTAAAAAGTCTGGGGTGGACTGCCATGGTAAGCCCTGAGCAATAGACAAAACTCTTTGTTCCCCTGTCCAAGTTTTAGAAGCATCAGAAGAAGAAAAAAGAAGGCGGAGAAAGAGTGAGAAAGAATAATACATCCACCTTTCCCAGTGAAAGTCCCCTAAGCCATGTATCAGGTCCTAAGCTAAAGGGAGAAGAGAATCTTTGAAATGGATATGTAATTGAAGTTTTTATTTGAACAAGCCTGAACTTCTTAATATTGAGTTTGAAGTATCAGACTTAAACTCTTCTTGTAACTGGAAGTGATTACAAATATATTGTCTCTTCTGAGGGCATTAAACATCTCTAAGGAAGCATGTTTGAATGTAATGTAGGATAAATAAAGATAAGTTTTGTTTATATACTCAAAATTCAGCCTATCAAAAATGGGCTACTTATTTTCATATGGCAATATTTTATCTTCAGATTCCATCCACTTATTATTTCAGTGAAATCTTGAGTCTTTATGACCTATATATATCTCCCTTTATAAGAATTCAAAATTACGACTATTTCATATGTATTTTGTTTTTATATCCCAACCACTCATTCCAAAATACAGAGTCTTTTGGTTCTTATTCTTCTGTTCTCCTTGTTAGACAATAAGACCATTTTTAATTTTTTTTTTACCAGCCCAGCAATTTCTTATAATAAAGACAGTACAAAAAGTTCTAGTATCTACCCCAAATTTCTCCTTCATCATCATTTTCTCTTTACTTCTTCTCTTTCAAGCAAATTTCTTTTAACTTAAATTGGGAGAGGAGTATGTTCAGGAGTATGTCTTAGTCTGTGCCTATGTTTTTATTTTCTCTTCTCCTTCACATTGCTCATAAACAAATCAATGGCTAGTGTTAGATAGACTCATGACCAAAAAAAAAAAAGAAAAAAAAAGGAGAGAGAGAACAAAAAAAGTAGGGATTTCTGGGTAGCAATAATAAAGTCCAAGTAAATAAACAGATACTGCAAAGATAAACACACTGCTCATTGAAACCAACCTAATAAAGAAAATGGTATGGCCTCAGGCTGACAGATTTAAGAAGGAACAATTAAGGAAAGAGGCAGAAAATTTTGTCATTGTGTAACTTTATTGTCAGCCTATGTCAGAAGTGTAATTTATGGGTAAATACGAATCCTGAAAAGCCTCACACATACTGTGATTTGGAGAGAAGAGAAGGAATGTATTCTGTTTATCTTTCCTGTTTTCTTACTGGCAGGAGGATGGTGTGTAGAGTGGAAATAAGAACAGAAAACTTAGCTGGGAAGACATAGGTAGAGAGAAGGAAGTCAGTAGTAGGAACTGATTCTTCCTAATACAAACAAAGGATGTAGGATTTTACTGAAATAGAGGAAACATCAGAATTCCTGAGATTTTCCTCTATACGCAGGATGCCTGGACATCACTGGGAGAAAAGGGTTCTTTATCACAAGAGAGAATCAAACATATTTACTCCAACTAAACTGCATCTAGTGTAAAGAGAGTGATTCTCCTCTGCTTGACCCACCAACCTATCATCAGACCACACAGTTGAAAAGTAGATAAACAAAAACAAGGCCTCAAGCCACAGCATAAAGAAAAATAAATAAGTGAAAATCACAGATCAGGCTAGAAAGTGAAGAAAACTTAGCCTACTCTGTGCAATAAAAAAAAAAAAAATCTAAACTGAGTTGTCAAAATTTAGCATTATCAAGAGTAAAGACAGTGGCATATATACTCTATATACTATAGACTGTGATATTCTGATACAAAAACCAGACAAGGTTCTCATAAGAAAATTATAGGCCAATATCCTGAAGATCATAGATATAAAAATTCTCAACAAAATATCAGGATCTTGTACATAATCAAGTGGAATTTACTCCAGGGGTACAAGCCTGGTTTAATATCCACAGATTGTTGAATGTGATGCACTCCATTAGCAAAATGAAGGATAAAAATTAAATAAGCATATCAATAGATGCAGAACAAGCATGTAGCAGAATCCAACATCTAATTATGATAAAAATTCTTAACAAAGGTGGGTATATTCCCTTCATACCTCAACATATTAATGGCCAGGGTTAACATATTCAAGGGTGAAAAGCTGAAAAATTTTCCTCTTTTTTTGGGGGGGGGGGCAGGCAGCAAAGCAAACTTTATTGAGTGATACTAAAGTTTATGGAATGATAGAGTACAAAGCTCCCAAAGAGGTAGGGTCTCCCAGAGAGTTGTCCCTGAAAAATTTTCCTCTAGTATCAAGAATAAGACAGGAATGCCTGCTCTTATCACTTTCATTCAACTTCATACTAGGAGCCTTAGCTAGAACAAATGGGTAAGAGCAAGAAATAAAAGGCATCCATATTGGAAAGAAAGAAGTAAAATGGCCACTATCTGTAGATGATATTACTATATAAAGAAGCCCCTAAAGACTGTATCCAAAACTGTTAGAATAAATGAATTCAGTAAAGTTGCAGGATATAAGATCAATATGCAAAAATCTATTGCATTTGTATATACTAATAATGAACTATCAGAAAGAGAATTTAAGAAAACAATTCCCCTTGTAATTGCATCAAAAGAATAAAATACCTAGGAATAAATTTTATCATGGAATAAATACTTAGGAATAAAATAAGAACAAAATAAGAATTAAATACTTAGGAATAAATTGTATCACAGAAGTGAAAGACCTGTACACTAAAAACTCTAAGACATTATCAAAAGAAACTGAAGACATATAAATTAGAGACAATAAATGGAAAAATATTCCATGCTCATAGATTAGAAGGATTTAATATTGTTAAAATATTCATACTTCACAAAGCAATTTACAGATTCAGTGGAATCCCTGTCAAAAGTTCAATATCATTTTTCACAGAAATAAACAATCCTAAATTTTTTATGGAAAAACAAAAAGATCCTGAATAACCAAAACAATCTTAAGAAAGAAAAACAAAATATAGAGCTACCCTATGACCCTGCAATTGCACTACTGGGTATTTACCCGAAAGATACAGATGTAGTGAAAAGAAGGACCACCTGTACCCCAGTGTTCATAGCAGCAATGGCCATGGTCACCAAACTGTGGAAAGAACCAAGATGCCCTTCAATGGACGAATGGATAAAGAAGAATGGTCCATATACACTATGGAGTATTATGCCTCCATTACCCAACTTTTGTATCAACATGGACAGGACTGGAAGAGATTATGCTGAATGAAATAAGTCAAGCAGAGAGAGTCAATTATCATATGGTTTCACTTATTTGTGGAGCATAAGGAATAACATGGAGGACATGGGGAGATGGAGAGGAGAAGTGAGTTGGGGGAAATCAGAGGGGGAGACAAACCATGAGACTGTGGACTCTGAGAAACAAACTGAAGGTTTTGGAGGGGAGGGGGGTGAGAGGTTGGGTCCGCCTGGTGGTGGGTATTATGGAGGGCACATATTTCATGGAGCACTGGGTGTAGTGCATAAACAAATGAATTTTGGAACACTGAAAAACATTTTTTTAAATAAATAAAAATTAAAAGAAAAAAAAGAAAAGAAGGAAAACAAAACTGGAGGCATCATGCTCCCTAATTTCATGCTCCATTACAAATTTTTAGTAATTGGGACCCCTGGGTGGCTCAGTCAGGTAAGCATCTGCCTTTGTCTAGGGTTGTGATGCCAGGGTTCTGGGATCAAGCCCCACTTCAGGCTCCTTGCTCAGCAGGAGCCTGCTTCTCCCTCTCCCTCTGTGTGTCGCCCCACTTCTTGTGCTCTCTCTCTCTGTCAAATAAATAAAATTAAAAAAAAAAAACCACTCATGTTTTTAGTAATTAAAACAGTATAGTACTGGTGTAAAACCAGATGTATATATAGATCAATGAAGAACCCAGAAATAAACCTATTCATATGTGGTCAGTTAATTTAGGAAAAGGAGCCAAGAATATACAATGGGGAAAGGCCAGTCTCTTCAACAATTGTGTTCAGAAAGCTGGACAGCTATATGCAAAAGAATGAAACCAGATCTTTATCTTACACCATATGCAAAAATTAACTTAAGAATTATTAAAGACTTGAATGTAAACTAAAACTATAAAACTGTATGTCTAAAACTATAAAATTCCTAGAAAGAAACAGAAAGAGTAAGCTTCTTGACTATGTCTTGATGATGATTTTTTTGAATCTGATACCAAAAGTAAAATCTGCAAAAGCAAAAAGTAAAAAAAAAAGTGGAACTACTTCAAACTGAAAATCTTCTGTACAATAAAGGGAATCATTAACAAAATGAGAAGGCAGCCTACTGAATGGGAGAAAATTATTGCAAATCAAAAATCTGATAAAGGTTAATACCCAAAATACGTAAAGAGCTCACATAACTCAATAGCTAAAAAATAAATAATCCGATTACAAAATGGGCAGAAAATCTGAACAGACATTTCCCCCCCCCCCTCAAAAAAAAAAACATATAAATGGCCAACAGGTACATGAAAATATGCTCAATATCTTTAATCATCAGAAAAATGTAAGTCAAAACCGTGGTGAAATAGCACCTCACAGCAGTTAGAATAGCTATTATCAAAAAGACAGGAATTAGGTGCACCTGGATGGCTGAGTCACATGAGCATCCAACTCTTGATTTTGGCTCAGGTCATGATCTCATGGGTCATAGGATCAAGCCCCGTGCCAGGCGCCATGCTTAGCAGGGAGTCTGCTTGAAGATTCTCTCCCTCTTCCTCTGCCCCTCCCCCAACTTCCACATGTGTCCTCTCTCTTTCAAATCAATCAATTAGTCAGTCATTAAAAAAAAAAGACAATAAATAACAAGTTTTGGAATGGATATGGAAAAAAGGGAGCCCTCATGCACTGTTGGTGGTAATGGAAATTGGTGTAATCATTATGAAAAACAATGTGGAGATTGCTCAAAAATTAAAATAGAATTAGTGTATGATCCAGCAATACCACTCCCAGTTATTTATCCAAAGAAAATGAAAACACCAATTCAAAGAAGATAAATGCCCGTTCATATCATTGCGGTGCAATTTACAAGATCTGAAAACAACCTAAGAGTCCACTGATAGATGAATGGATAAAGAAATCATGGTATACATACACAATGGGATATTATTCAGCCATTAAAAAAAAGATTTGCCATTTGCACCAATATAGATGGACTTTGAGGGCATCATGCTGAGTGAAATAAGTCAGACAGAAAAAGATAAATACCATGTGATTTCTTATATATGTGTAATCTTAAAAACAAAAGAAAACAAACAAACAAACAAAAACCACAAAACAAGCCTATAGATACAGGGAAAAGATTGGTGGTTGCCAGAGGCATGGGTGGAGAGTAGGAGAAATGAATGGAAGGGGTCAAAATATAAAAAATAAAATAAAATAAAACAAAAAAATAAGGTAGATCAGTCACTACTGGGGCTAAAATGCAGAAATATAAACAAACAGAGAAATAAATAAATATCCATTATGCTACATTATGGGCTTATTGTCAATCCAGATGGTGTTACTCAATTTCAGCCTTCCAAGATCTGCATTTATGATTGTGATATGTAATCAAAATTATTTATGTATGTCTATGTTCAGACACTTAGGAAATTATAAATCAGAATTTTAAATAAAAAGAGTAAATAAAAGGGTTGAAAAAAAAACAGAGTATAAGTCTGCATGCATATTATAAGAAAAAATAGATTTTTTTTTTTTAAAGTACAGTGAACCTATCTCAGATCAAAATGTAGCCCTGGAAACAGAATACATTCCCCTACTCATGAAAACTTAATAAATATTGGGTATAATTAAAAAAAAAAACAAAACTCAGGGCACCTGTGTGGTTCGGTTGGTTAAGCATCTGCCTTCAGCTCAGATCATGATCTCAGGGTCCTGGGATCCAGCCCCATGTCGGGCTCTCTGCTCATGGGGAAACCTGTTTCTCCTCTCCCTGCTCACTATCCCTTGGTCTCTCTCCTTCCCTCTCTTTCTCTTTCATGTTCTCTCTCTCAAATAAAATCTTTAAAAAAACCCTCAAAGATGAGATACTAAATTATAAAAAGGGACATTGTAGACTTAGGAAAATAAAGTAAAAAAAAAAAGGTAAAATCCATTATAGAACTAATGAATAATTTAGAAACATCAAAAACAACAAAGGGGTAGATTAAAATCAAATTATGAACATAAAGTTTTGGTGAAAAAATAATGAACTCAGAGGAGATCAAAGCAACAAAACTGAAGGTGATAATTTGAGATACCAGACAATGATGAGCCAACACAACTTTTATTTTTGAAGTAGAAATCCTAAAGCAGAACAGTATTTGCCATTCATAGATGTTATAAGAAATAAATGTAACATGTTAAATACACTAGGAGATACTGTAGAAAATAAATGTGTATAGAACAATTGGCAATAATATGTAATTTTTTAAACTTTAAATACAAAGAAAGCATTCTTCAGGTAATTGGGCACAGAAAGAAACAAGTCATATATTGTGGAAAAGTACAAGTTCAGTCTGGCCTTAGATTTCTCTACAGCAGCATTAAATGCCAAAATATCATGATGCAATAGCTACAGAGTTCTGAGGAAAATAAAAACCTGAGCCAAGACTTTACAAATAACCAAATTGTCCTTCAAGTACAATAAAACAGGACAAAACAATACAGGATGACGGATATTTTCAGGCATGCAGAAACTCAGGGAATACAGCATTTATGGGCCATTTTTGAAGGGAAAAAAACAAAGCAAATTTGATAAATAACTCCAGTCAACTAAGTGATGAAGCAAAACAAAATAAAATCTGAAATGGAAAACCTGTCATAAAGGACTGGCTGAGAACACTGAATCCATTTAAAAATAGAATTAATACTAAACATCTCTGGAAATGAAGGTTGTAAAACAATATGAATTTTATAAACTTTGACAATGTATAAATAATAATGTAGCTTTCAGAAATTGGCAGGTGGGGGAGGACAGAGAAAAACAGAAGAATACTGTTTATCTGATCATTCTGGATAGGAATTCAAATATCCTCTAAAATTGAAACACGCAGCTGAAAAATTGACTCCATCTCTTAAAGATTAGAAAGTGATCCCTTACTCTACTAACTACGGATTTCTTCATAGTGTAAAAGCTTACTTACATTAATTGAGTCAAAATTTTTTTCATTAAAAGTAACATTTTTAGCATGAAGCGATTTCTATAAAAATATTTTCTGTCATTAAATTTATTCAGTTAGGAAGATAAATATAGAAAGTCATGTTGAGACTGATGTTCATCTAAAGTTAATAATGGAGGTCCCTGGGTAGCTCAACCAGTTAAGCAATAGGGGCACCTGAGTGGCTCAGTCAATGAAGCGTCTGCCTTTGGCTCAGGTGGTGATCCCAGGGTCCTTGCTCAATGGGGAGCTTGCTTCTCCCTCACCCTCAGCTTGCCTCTCCCCTGACTTGTGCTCTCTATCTCTCTGTCAAATAAATAAAGTTTTAAAAAAATAATAAAGTTAACAATGATATTTAGGGTGATTACTTTCCTTTTTGCATTTGTGCTTTTCTTTATTACTTATGTGTATGTTGAATTCCTTTTGTAGTACAAATGTGTTATGATGTTAGAAACAATAGTCCTTTAGCTTTAAAAAGAGACTAGAATAGTTTTATATCTCTGACAATCAGAATTTTGTACAATGCCCTTTATGCTGTTGGAATTCTGGAAAAGTTTGTTCAAAATGGTTAAGATACTCATTTGATTATGTCTTTATCCATCAAATTTCACTACTTTTCTAGGCTAAACCCTGTCGAAGCAGACCATAATAAATGGTGTGTGTGTTTGAATTCTTTTAATTTGCTATTTCCCTTCTTTCTCTCATCCTGACTCAAAAGAATTTTATGGGTATCATATTTGCTCAAATACTAACACTTAAATTTTCACAAATCAATTATTTATTTTCAGTGATTATTCATTAAAAATATGCACATGAACACATATATAATATCCCCTGTAGATTAAAACATATATTTTATATAAAAAACTGAAAATAATCCAAAAATTATTTTGAGGGGTTTCCTGGCATGAATCCTAACTTATGTTAGTCCAAAATTCTCTGTTTCTTTGCATTTTGATGTTACTTCAAGTTTGGAGAAGTATTCTAACATTTCCTTTGCCTGGGATGGTAGGGACAGTTACTGATAATAAGATGCGATGAGTTCATACTTTCATATCAACATAGATTGTCAAAGTTAAGAAGATAGAAAAATGTGGACATTTTGTTTTTATTGTGAAGGTTATTTTGTGAGCTTGCTAGTAATATTGGACTCTGAGCCCCTAAGTGTCTCGTTAACAGTATGCTGTTGTTGTTATTTAA
This sequence comes from Mellivora capensis, assembly GCA_004024625.1. Lineage (NCBI taxonomy): Eukaryota > Metazoa > Chordata > Mammalia > Carnivora > Mustelidae > Mellivora > Mellivora capensis. The sequence continues at coordinate 67,886 of PISX010003844.1, forward strand.
GGACTTAAAAGTATCAGGCTAAAACTATCATAAACATCATTAATTATAATATTTAATTTAATCCAATATCAAGAATATTCAGTCACCAAACTGATGGCATCATAACTATACATCCTTTCACCTAAAAATCTGCATCCCCACCCAAAATCAGTTAGCTTCTTAATTTCTTAAATTTACCTGTATGATAACCTGTCAGATAAACCTATAGTTATTTCCAGTGTTGATGAATATCTAGAAGCTGGAAAGAGAGATGTACACAGTGATTCCTCACTTACAATCAAATTAAAATAGGAGTGAAGAAAAGTGTCTTTATAAAGAGTATCCTATACAGAAAGCAAGCAACCTGAGAGTATTTATAACAAATTAAAAACCACTGTCTCAATTCAGACAGAATTTTACTATTTCTACGGTACAGGAGGCTCAATTTTTGGAAGAGACACTAATATCACAGAAAAGGTGTAAATCCTATCAAATAAAAATTCAGAATTTAGATAAGGAAAGTTACAGACAAATGTATATTAAATTAGGAAATGCTATCTTGTAATAGAAGGCAAAAGACAGAGACCCTCAAATCACATGATTTCACATAACAGAAGTTTGATTCTTGCTCTTATAAAATGTGCTGTAGGTAGTCAACTCTCTAGGGGAGATGTCTTTCATACAATTATTAAGGATGGCTTGAAATAAAATCTACATTTGAATACAAGGCATCTTTAGTTGCCAGAATAAAAAGAAAGATTGATGGGAAAAGTGTGCAGCAGGCTGAATGTTACCCTTCATATATTTGTTTAGTCAGAACTGTTCAAATAATCATTCTCAAAACAAAACCGTATGAGTTTAGTTTTCCATGAGTCTAGGAAAGAGGAATGTGAAGTGGGATATAGTGAAAACAGCACTGTTTCCATTTTACTCATGCTCAACAGTGCTTATATGTCCTAGAACAGAAAGGAAGATGAACCTTCTATAAATAACTCAGCATTCATCAGGAGCCTTTCATTCCTTTTTTTATATATATTTTTAAATTAATTTATTTTTATTTCTTTTCAGCATAACAGTTTTCATTGTTTTTGCACCACACCCAGTACTCCATGCAATACGTGCCCTCCCTAAAACCCACTACTAGGCTCCCTAACCTCCCACCCCCTGCCCCTTCAAAACCCCTCAGGTTGTTTTTCAGAGTCTATAGTCTCTCATGGTTCACCTCCTCTTCCAATTTCCCTCAACTCCCTTCTCCTCTCCTTCTCCCCATGCCCTCCATGTTATTTGTTATGCTCCACAAATAAGTGAAACCATATGATAATTGACTCTCTCTGCTTGACTTATTTCACTCAGCATAATATCTTCCAGTCCTGTCCATGTTGCTACAAAAGTTGGGTATTCATCCTTTCTGATGGAGGCATAATACTCCATAGTGTATATGGAACACATCTTCCTTATCCATTGGTCCGTTGAAGGGCATCTTGGTTCTTTCCACAGTTTGGTGACCATGGCCATTGCTGCTATAAACATTGGGGTACAGATGGCCCTTCTTTTCACTACATCTGTATCTTTGGGGTAAATACTCAGTAGTGCAATTGCAGGATCATAGGGAAGCTCTATTTTTAATTTCTTGAGGAATCTCCACACTA
>PISX010003844.1:69613-130580 GCA_004024625.1 Mellivora capensis
GAGGTGGTATCTCAATGTGGTTTTAATTTGAATCTCCCTGATGGCTAGTGATGATGAACATTTTTTCATGTGTCTGATAGCCATTTGTATGTCTTCATTGGAGAAGTGTCTGTTCATGTCTTCTGCCCATTTTTTGACATGATTATCTGTTTTGTGTGTGTTGAGTTTGAGAAGTTCTTTATAGATCCTGGATATCAACTTTTTGTCTGTACTGTCATTTGCAACTATCTTCTCCCATTCCGTGGTTGCCTCTTTGTTTTGTTGACTGTTACCTTTGCTGTGCAGAAGTTTTTGATCTTGATGAAGTCCCAAAAGTTCATTTTCGCTTTTGTTTCCTTTGCCTTTGGAGACATATCTTGAAAGAAGTTGCTGTGGCTGATATCAAAGAGGTTACTGTCTGTGTTCTCCTCTAGGACTCTGACGGATTCCTTTCTCACGTTGAGGTCTTTACTTATTTGACAGAGAGAGAGATCACAAGTAGGCAGAGAGGCAGGTAGAGAAAGAGGGAAAAGCAGGCTCCCTGCTCAGCAGAGAGCCCCATGCGGGGCTCAATCTCAGGACCCTGAGATCATGACCTGAGCTGAAGGCAGAGGCTTAACCCACTGAGCCACCCAGGCGCCCCCCCCCCTTTCATTCTTTTTAAAGTCCAAGTTGTTTTCCTTTCTCACATTTAGGCCTTTCATCCTTATGTATGGTGTAAGGAAATGGTCCAGTTTCATTCTTCTGCATGTGGCTGTCCAATTTTCCCAACACCATTTGCTGAAGAGACTGTCTTCTTTCCATTTTTCCTGCCTTGTTGAAGATTAGTTGACCAAGTTGTTTTTCTGGTACAGAGATTTCCTGTGTATGTGTGTGTTTTGTAGGTTTGCTTTTCTGTTCTTTTGATCCTTGAAGGACACATTTTCAACAATGACAAAGCTGAATCTTCTTCTTTTTAAATACAAAACACATGATTTCACATTCTACCATACTAATGCGAGTTCATCATTCCTTATATTCGTTTTTATGTACAATCTTCATGGTATTACAGTCTTTAGTTTTTGAGTATATAGGTACCCTTCCTGAATGAGGTTAAACTCCCTAGAATAATGAATTATATATATGTATACATATACATATACATATATATAATGTCTATATAATGTAAAATCATTTTTACCAACCGCAGCAATTTATGAAGTGCCTTGACAGCAATCACATATCATATTCACATTGAATTAATTATTCCATTGAATTTTAATGAAAAATTAAGACATAAGGTTCTAAAAAGAGCAAGTGAGAGAAAAAAATCAAATGTATTAGCTATATATTTCCACTCACCATCAATTAATGATTATTGATATTTTGCTCATTTCGAGGACAACTATACTTAAAACATGGTATAAAATACAGCATGCAATCAAATAGGAGCTCACAGCCAATCCTGGGAGATTGTATTTAAGTAGTCAGAATATTTATATTCATGCAGACCAAATAGTAAGATAATAAGGTATAAGGAATTTAATTGTTTTTTTTTTTTTTTTTTTTTTTTTTTGGTTTGCTTGTTTTTGTTTTTGTTTTTTTAATTTTGTTTCATTTTTTGCTCTTTTGTTTTGGAGCAGAAAATATGTGAAAAAAGTGAAGAAAACCCAGAAACTGAAAATTAACATATGAGCTTGGGTAGAAGAAGAAAGATTGAAATAAGACAATTTCTTTTTAGAGAAATAATCAAGAGAGCAAGCATGCACGCACAAGCAGGGAAGGAACAGAGGGAAAAAGAGAAGCTTAGGCAGGCTCCACACTCACCCCATAGCTAGAGGTGGGGCTTGGTCTCACAACCCTGAGATCATGATCTGAGCCAAAATCAAGAGTCAGAAGCTTAATTAACTGAGCCACCCAGGCGCCCCAGAAATAAGACTTTTTAGAAGTTATGTTTGTTTAATAGAGACTATTTGAAGGCTTTGATAAAATTTTAAGAATGTTTCTTATTTATTCAATTAGCAGGTATTTATTAAATCTTACTATTAGCTGATGTCTCATTGTAGCTACTCTTGAGGACAAAAAATGACTAATCACATTTGTCGTCCAGTAAGTGACCATGCATTAGAAAGAAAATGTTTCACATGTAAGTGAAATAGTAAGTACCATTCATCAGGTGATGACATTAAAACTTCACTGTTTTATGTATTGTTTTTGGAACATCATGGTGAATACATGGAGGAATGGAAGTCTAGGCAGATAAAATACATTCAAGGCTACTGCAGTAACCCAGGAAAGAGATGATGACAGTTTAATTGAGGAAGTTGGAGGCAGAGGGTGGGTATGGATGAGAGATAGGAAGTAGGACCCACCTGAATATCAGGAGATGAGAATGATAGTGATCTTGGATCTTTCTCAGATTTCTGTTCTGAATGAAGAGGTAAATGTATATTTCATTAGCCAAGGTGAGAAATGGGGGAAAAAGGGATGGGGGTTTATGTTAATTCAGTGTTGCACAGTAAAGACCCTGGGCAATCTTTGATATGCTTCCTGCACATACCAAAGCAACAGCTCCTTTTCCTTCATCACCCTCCAGCCTGAACCAATGACATATGGTCCCCAAAATCCATGACACTGTTCATTTCTATGAGAGATCACCCTACTCATCACTTAGAGAAATCACACCCACCTGTACTACTCATTTCCAAAGTTATTTCCTTCACTAGGGCCATCTTTTAATTTGCTGTATTAGGGAAAATATCATACTTTAAATTTATTTCTTTGTATATTTGTCTTCTCTTTCTATAGCAGGCTTCATGGGATTGATAGTGTGTTTTATTTATTTTATGAACTCTAACCTTTTGTATAAATGCTTCCAGAAATATTTTTGAGTAAGGATGACTAACAGACTAAGTGAAAGCTTTAAGATAGATTGACTGAAAAAAGCGAATTAATCAACATAATATGAAAGTTATAAATGAATGTCTGAGATGTCTTATTAGGGAATGTCCATTTCTGTTGAGAATAATTGTAGGTTTCATTAAGTTGGTATTTACTGTCTGGTAAAGTCTTCATTTCACTTAGAGAAAAAGGACTAAGCAGGTATGACTATTAAAATTTTCAAAAGATCATGATGCAGATTCCATTTAAAAATTGTATATCTGATATCTAATATACTTGTATGTTGTAATTTTTATTTGTTATATAAAGGAAACCAGTGGAGATTTGATACCGTAAGTAATATATAATAAATACAAGAATCTCAACTCAGGTCTCCATATAGATGCACATGTGTGGTGTGTACGTGTGTGTTTGAGCATCTGTGTATATGTATGTATGTATGATAATAACTGATACAAATACTTTCAAAATGCAACATGTTTACATTGTGTTAGATTGCTTTTTGCATTGGTAAATTCTGAAGCGACATTTTAAATGTGTTGAACTTCTTATTCTAAAACTGGGTTGTTCACATCATTATCATGCTCACGTGCGTGTGTGTGTTAGATTAGCATGTTTCTCTGACTTTCAAGCTCTATAAAAAGCTATTTAATATGCTTTCACAACAATGCAGATGAAGCAGAGTGTAGACTAACACAACTATCAATTTCCCTGATTACTTAGTGAAAGAGGAAATAATGTTTAATAACCAAAATTAAATTAGCAAAGTTAGCATAGTGTTTTGAGGCTGAAACTTTTAATGAGGAGGCTGAGTTACAAGACTGATGAAGTTGGCTGAGACTTTATTTCTGATCTCTTTTGAATTAAGGATTAAAACAATTAAATACTTTTGAAAATCCCTGATTAATTGTTCTGAAATGGTAGAATATTTCAGTTGTAAAATACTATAGAAAATTGTGTTACCCAAGACTACAGATCTGGAATCAGTGACACTGAAATTCTTTCTCTATCTGCTCAGGGCAGTTTTTTTCCTCTGGTTGTTACGGCATTCTGTTTTAGATCCCAAACAGCCAAATAGTGACATAAATATGCTGAAAAAGCGACTTTAAAATATGATATGAGGTGTTGTTTCATGCTATATAGACCCTATTGAAATTACTCTGTTTGGGAAATAAAATTTTAAAAATTTGTCCTATAAAAATTTTAAGTGGCTACCTCATTTAGTCATAATAGCAGAAACTTATTTCCTTATTAAAACAAAATGTATAATAACTAAGCTAAGGTATGATAACTAAGCTAAGTTAAAAAATACATATGTACTTAGTTTTTTCATTGTTTCAGTATTTACTAGGTGTAAATTACACTAGGTGTAAATTCCATTTTACCGTTGGACAGTTAGTATCTTTCTCCCTTGAAAAGTATTTATTGAATAAGTGTATGACTAAGGTATCATGCACTAATTTGTGTGGGGTGTCCACAAAAATTGACTTTTAGAAATGTGTAATATATATTATATAGAATCAGGTACAATAAAGTTGACTGAAAAAAGATTTAAAATGACATTTGAAAATAAATTGCAAATTAATCTGATTCATTACCTTTTATTTTTACTAACACAGTGTTTCTTTCTATTGTGTATGCATGTGTTTGTGAACCTTGCTATATGCTGGCTACACATAGATAACTGTTTCCTTGTGTAACATAAGTATGCTGCAAAAAATCTTAATTATGCTGCATTTATACTAAAGATATGAATTTTTAAGAAACAAAATTTTTCTCCCAAATTCATTCTTATTTTTATTCAAATAAAATATCAAAACTGGCACACAAACTGCATTTACCACATTTGAAAGAAGCTCTACACTACTAACAATATAGCTTCCTACTTCCAATACTGTTAAAGGAGCAGCAAGGGACACCCCCCAGCAGATGGGAGAAGCTTGTCAAGAGTATCTGTCCTTTTGTTCCAGAATCATACAGATTTACTTAGAAGTTTTTAAATTGACAATTTATGACTTACGCTTTATTATAGACATCTAATAAATAAATGAATTTAACAAAATGCCAATAAGACAGAATGAATACATGAATGAAAGTCATTTTTATTTTTACTATTTGTTTGTTATATGGCTTCATGTATGCCATTCAAATGATCTGGGGTCAGTGTTTAGTTTCCTTTTGTTTATTCAATGATTCATTTCTTTTTCAATTATTCAGTTACTCACTATATATTTAATCTGCACCAGACACTAAGCTCAGCTCTGAGGATACAGGAAGGATTCATACCCCAGGCAAAACTAGTATTGGTGATGGAAGTCTACATAGTTACTACCTTTTTTTTTTTTTTAAGATTTTTTTATTTGTGAGAGAGAGAGAGAGCACAAGCAGGGGAAGAGAAGCAGCAGGCAGAGGCAAAGGAAGAAGCAGGCTCCCCACTGAGCAAGGAACCCATTGTGGGACTGGATCCCAGGATCCTGGGATCATGACCTGAACCGAAGGCAGAAGCTTAACCAAATGAGCCACTCAGGCATCCCATAACTACTACTATTCAGAACGTAAAGGAAGAGCTGCATATAGACAAGTTGTAATAGATTACAAGAGGAAGTATTTAATTCATAATCAAACTCTTCTGGGAGACAGGAGCCTTCCTATCTTGGATACACATTTGCTGGGCCAAGAGGAAATGGGAATGTTTGGAAAAGTGGTCATATTCTGGAGCTCTACAACATGATTAATATTTATAGGGATCAGATTATGAAGTGTTTGGGGCCCAAAACATTGAGTTTTAATTTAAACATATATACAGTATGGCAGCATTAAAAATTGAGGAAAAGAGGTAATCACATTTGCATTTTAGAAATATACCTGGCTATGGAAATATACCAGCCACAAAAAGCATAAAATCTCTGGTATATAGAATGTGTCAAAAGCTCAATGGATGTACTTCTCAGTCTTCAGTCACTACCATTGATACAGATTTTAATCTCGTTGGAAGCCAAGAAGTGAAATGAAACACTGATAAAGAAATTCAGCATATGAGTGCTGACTGATAATTAGTTGCCTAGGGAGATAAGAACCAGGTTACAAAACTGACAAAATTTGATTAGTGCCAGTCTCTAACCTCAGAAGAGTTTTTGGAGCTGTAGGTACAGTAACAGTATTTGGAGCTGTAGGTTTTTGGAGCTGTAGGTACAGTAACAGTATTTATTACTAAAGTTATTTCAATTATAACAAGGCATTAAGTATAACTTTATTAAATATGGAAATATTTTATATTTTAAGAGCATCATCAAACAAAAATCATCCAGTACAGTGTGGTAACTGTGACTAAATTAGCGTATCTCTTTAAGACACATTGAAATCCACTTCCACTCTATGTTTAACACTGTCAGGCATCACACAAGTAATTACCAGTTCTCTTTGCCTTCCTTTTTTTTTTTTCCCCCCAGCCCACTGTTACGCAATTTCGGAATTATTATTCTATTCTGTTATATTTAATACTTACTATAGTCTTTTTTTTAAATTGTTTCCCTTCTTAATTTTTTTTGTAACACCCTCTTATCAGTCAATATATTCCTGAGTTTTGGTAACATACCTTCTGCTTCAATATCTAGCCCTGGCATAGAGGAAATTAGTTAGGAGGAAAGTAGAAAGTGACAGAAGAAAGGACTTAGAATATTCATTTAAGAATTTTGACATTTACATAGCTGATTGTGATGATTGAGCCTGAGAGAAGGGACAGAAATAAATACTGAAGTTACATGCCCAGAAAATCAAAAGAAAGGAGGGTTTTATAATGGAACCAAAAGTCAACAGTGTCAAATTATTCAATATAATTCAAGAGGAGATCTAAATATGATCATTGTATATAGTAGCATGAAGTTCAAAAGGAGACCTTAGGGATAATAGTTTGATAGAGTTATTATGCATTAAAGTTGATGAAATATGAAGAAATGGAAACAAACACATAGTTTAAACATAGTTATAAGGGACGTCAGGAGATGCATAAATCTACAGTAATTTTGTTCAGCTTTTATTGTTGTAAGAAAGGCTTGGGTTTTGGAGGGCGCCTGGGTGGCTCAGTGGGTTAAGCCTCTGCTTTCAGCTCAGGTCATGATCCCAGGGTCCTAGGATCAAGGCCTGCATTGGGCTCTCTGCTCATCAGGGAGCCTGCTTCCACCCCCTCCCCCTGCCTGCCTCTCTGCCTACTTGTGATGTGTGTGTGTGTCTCTCTCTCACTCACTCTCTCTCTCTGTCAAATAAATAAATAAATCTTAAAAAAAAAAAAAAAAGAATGGCTTGGGTTTTGTAACCAAGGGGCAAAATTAGAAAAGATGAGATTAAATAAGGAAGAAAGAAAAATAGTCCCTGATATGTTTACTGTACAGGACAAAAAAAGAAAGAAAGCACTATAGCATATTTGACTTCTAATACACATTAGAAGGGAGGAGGGGCTGGGAACAGATAGTGAGAATTTGGAAACAAAATAACTGGTTATGGGGTAGTTGATGGAATCCTGACTGATGGATTTCTACTTTTTCTCTAGGAGAAAGTAGGAGTCAGGGTCATCAAATGAGAGAATGTGTGGGAGGGATGGAACAAATTTCGGTGCAGAAGTTTGAAAATTTTCATTGTGGAGGGTATGAGATTATTATGATTTTATTTCACTCTAGATACACATCAGAGCAACATTACCCAGGGAATTTTTCTGTTTTGAATTAGTATTTACACACTAACAAATACACAGATCTTAAGTGTCCAGTTCAAAGAGATATAAACCACACCCCGGTTAAGATAGAGAACAATAATATTACACTGACATATTTTCTCAAATCCCTTTCTGATCAGTCTTACTGTCACCAAGCAACCATGTTCTCAGGTTTATCACCATACTTAGTTTTGTCTGTTTTGTGACTTTCATGTAAATAGAATCATGTATATATTATTTTATGACTGTTTTCTCTCACTCAAGAAAATATTTTAGAGGGGTGATTGAGTGGATCAGTCAGTTAAGCATTCAAACTGTTGGTTTTGGCTCAGGTCATGATCTCATGGAATGTGAGATTGAGCCCCATGTCAGACTCAGGCTCACTGAGTTCTGTATTCAGCTCAGAGTATGCTTAGGATGCTCTCTCCTTCTCCCTCTGCCCCTCCCCCACCTCTCATAAGATAAATAACTGAGTCTTTAAAAAAAAAGAAAAAAATTTTTTAGAGATTTGTTTATATTGCTGCATGTGTCAGCAGCCCATTCTTTTTTTATTGCCTAGTAATATTCCATTGTATACCTAAGCCACAATTCTGTCATTCTTTTACTTTTTGATAGACATTTGGATTGTTTTCAGGTGACCTACTATGAATAAAGCCACTGTAAACATACACAAATCTTGGCCTATCAATTGTAAATGTTTATTTATTATTTTCTGTTAGCTAAGCTAATTACTTAAAGTATTTTATGTTGCAACATAGTTACATATTTGTACTGAGTCCACCTTCCAGACAAAATCACAGGTTTCTTTTCTATTTGATAAATTTTAATTCTTTTTCTAAATGAGTTATGCTTTTAAGTATTTTCTGTAAAATTTCTAAAAATAAAAAGCATGCAGTATTTGACATGAGAACTTTTGTATAAGTTTCAAAATAAGTCTATATTAAAGTTCTCTCATGTGAAATAAAAAAGATTTTAAGAAAGTAGTTTATGTTTGTTTTCTCCTACTTCTGACCTTCTCAATTACCTTTTAAAGAAAATTATGGTTTAAAATTATAAGTTGTTGAGTCCTCAGGTTCATGATTAAATCATTTTGACATTTTTGCATGCTCTATTTTAAGCATTATTAATGAAATTTGCATTCTGTTTTGCAACCTTATTTACAAGTATTTAGAATTAGTTCTAATCACAGGTTTCAGTGGTCAATGCAATCTGTCAGTCACATTTTTTCAAAACTAAAGTTCTAAAGATCATTATTTTGACTCTTTGTGGTTTGAGCATAGCTTCCTTTCTTTTCTTCTGGGACTAAAATTCAAAATTTATTTCATTGGTTCTTACAAATCTAATCTTTTTTTCTCCCCCAGTGTATACCTACATTAATAATTCAACTGGGTGAAATGTTATTAATCTTAATCTTTGACCATTCTTGTCATGAAAGTCCTCTTTGGATTTTGTGCCAATGTCTTTTTTTTTAATTTTTAAAAAAATTTTAATAAACATTTAATGTATTTTTATCCCCAGGGGTACAGGTCTGTGACTCGCCAGGATTACACATTTCATAGCACCCGTCATAGCACATACCCTCCCCAATGTTCATATCCCCACCACCCTCTCAAGTCCCTACTCCCCCCAGCAACCCTCAGTCTGTTTTTTGAGATTGAGTCTTTTATGGTCTCCCTCCTGATCCCATCTTCTTTCATTTTTTATTTTCCTATCCCCCAAACCCCCCATGTTGCATCTCCACTTCCTCATATCAGGGAGATCATATGGTAGTTGTCTTTCTCTGATTGACTTATTTCTCTAAGCATAATACCCTCTAGTTCCATCCACATCATCGCAAATGGCAAGATTTCATTTCTTTTGATGGCTGCATAGTATTCCATTGTATATATATACCACTTCTTCTTTATCCATTCATCTGTTGATGGACATCTAGGTTCTTTCCATAGTTTGGCTATTGTGGACATTGCTGCTATAAACATTCGGGTGCATGTGCCCCTTTGGAGCACCACGTTTGTATCTTTAGGATATATACCCAGTAGTGCAATCGCTGGGTCATAGGGTAGCTCTATTTTCAGTTTTTTGAGGAACTTCCACACTGTTTTCCGGAGTGGTTACACCCCTTGCATTCCCACCAGCAATGTAGGAGGGTTCCCCTTTCTCCGCATCCTTGCCAGCATCTGTCATTTCCTGACTTGTTAATTTTAGGCATTCTGACTGATGTGAGGTGGTATCTCATTGTGGTTTTGATTTGTATTTCCCTGATGCTAAGAGATGAGGAGCATTTTTTCATGTGTCTGTTGGCCATCTGGATGTCTTCTTTGCAGAAATGTCTGTTCATGTCCTCTGCCCATTTAATTGGATTATTTGTTCTTTGGGTGTTGAGTTTGCTAAGCTCTTTATAGATTTTGGATACTAGCCCTTTATCAGATATGTCATTTGCAAATATCTTCTCCCATTCTGTCAGTTGTCATTTGGTTTTGTTAACTGTTTCCTCTGCTGTGCAAAAGCTTTTGATCTTGATGAAATCCCAGTAGTTCATTTTTGCCCTTGCTTCCTTTGCCTTTGGCGATGTTCCTAGGAAGAAGTTGCTGCGGCTGAGGTCAAAGAGGTTGCTGCCTGTGTTCTCCTCAAGGATTTTGATGGATTCCATTCTTACACTGAGGTCCTTCATCCATTTTGAGTCTATTTTCGTGTGTGGTGTAAGGGAATGGTCCAATTTCATTTTTCTGCATGTGGCTGCCCAATTTTCCCAGCACCATTTGTTGAAGAGGCTGTCTTTTTTCCATTGGACATTCCTTCCTGCTTTGCCGAAGATTAGTTGACCATAGAGTTGAGGGTCTATTTCGGGGCTCTCTGTTCCATTGATCTATGTGTCTATTTTTGTTTCAGTACCATACTGTCTTGATGATGCCAGCTTTGTAACAGAGCTTGAAGTCTGGAATTGTGATGCCACCACCTTTGGCTTTCTTTTTCAATATTCCTTTGGCTATTCGAGGTCTCTTCTGGTTACATATAAATTTTAATTGTGCCAATGTCTTAAGGAATTTAGAACTTTACTGAAGAAAGCTGAAACCAGGTTTATTTTTCTTTCTGTGCTTGCAACTCTTTGATATGATGTTTTTGGTTCATTTTTATTTAATATTCCTTTTTATTTACATTTTAGGAATATTTTTGATACTTAAACTTTAAAACTTTATTAGGCTATGCTTTAGTAGTGCTCCGCCCTTTCTTCAATTTTAATCTGGGGTTCATCACAATCTGTTATCCAATTTTTCTTCAACCAATGAAAGATACTCTGTATCTTATTTGTAAACTGTCAATCAAGGATAATCATGTTGCAGGTACATTTTCTGTCTTCCATATTTATTCACCTACAAGATCATCTGTGGTTTTTCATCTAAACTTTACCTTCTCAGAGAATCTCAAATTTCTCCTTTATCTCAATTATCTACTTACTTTTTGTTGTTACCTGATTATAGTTTTTAAATTTATAATTTATGTTTTTGTCCTTAGATTATTTTTTTAATTTCTGCATACTGCATAATTTCTTTTAATTTCTGCATCACATTTCATGGAATATATTTGTTGATCTCTTATTTCATAGAGTCAATGCGTTCTTGAATTTTCCTAAATATACATGTTTAATTCTATCCAAATTGTATTTATCTTTTCTACTTTTATATTTTAATCTTAAAAGAAGATCTATTTATGTGTTATTATCATTTTCCTCCACTTTGTATTTTATTATCATCAACATTATCATTACTAAAAAGGGGAAAAAAGGAAAAGAGATTTAGTAGTATCTACAGAGCATTTTGTAGGGATTATGTTTGAAATACTCATCATCTACATTGAATATTTTTAGATTTTTTTCAGGTGGTGCCTTAGATCAGGTTTCCATAACAAGATACCACAGTCTGGTTTAAACAACTGAGTTTTTTTTAAATTAAATTAAATTTTTTCAGTGTTCCAAAATTCATTATTTATGCACCACACACAGTGCTCCATGCAATATGTGCCCTCCATAATACCCACCACCAGGCTCACCCAACCACCCCATCTTACCCCCCTCCAAAACCCTCAGTTTGTTTCTCAGAGTCCACTGTCTCTCATGGTTTGTCTCCCCCTCCGATTTCCTCTAACTCACTTCTCCTCTCCATCTTCCAGTGTCTTCCATGTTATTGCTTATGCTCCACAAGTAAGTGAAACCATATGATACTTGACTCTCTCTGCTTGACTTATTTCACTCAGCATAATCTCTTCCAGTCCTGTCCATGTTGATACAAAAGTTGGGTATTCATCCTTTCTAACGGAGGCATAATATTCCATGGCACATATGGACCATATTTTCTTTATCCATTCATCCATTGAAGGACATCTTTGCTCTTTCCACAATTTGGCGACTGTGGCCATTGCCGCTATGAACATTCGGGTACAGGTGGCCCTTCTTTTCACTACATCTGTATCTTTGGGTAAATATCCAGTAGTGCAAATGCAGGGTCATAGGGTAGCTCTATTTTTAATTTCTTAAGGAATCTCCACACTGTTTTCCAAAATGGCTACACCAGCTTGGATTCCCACCAGCAGTGTAAGAGCATTCCCTTTTCTCCACATCCTCTCCAACACTTGTTGTTTACTGTCTTTTTAATTTTGGTGATTGTAACTGGTATAAGGTGGTAACTCAATGTGGTTTTGATTTGAATCTCCCTAATGGCTAATGATGAATTTTTTTTTCCAGAGTTCTAAAGGGTAAGAGGTCCAAGATTAAGGTGCCTACAGATACAGTCTCTGATGAGGGCACTTTTCCTGGTTTGTTGGTTATGTTCTTGTATCCTCACATGGTAGGAGAGCAGAGAAAGGAAACAAGCTCTCTTGTCCCTTCTTTAAGGGCCCTAATCCTATTCATAAAAGCTCCACCTTCATCACCTAATTACCTCCAAAGACGCCATCTCCTAGTACCATCACAAGGGGCCTTATGATTCAACATATGAATTTTGGAGGGGACATAAATAGTCCATAACAGATAGCCAGATAATAATTGGTTCATTATACAGGAGTCAGGAAATACTCTCAGCAGAAACTCAGTATGTGGTTTCTTTTTATTTTTAAAGATATTTCAGGTATGTTTCTTAGTTTAGTTTTTTATTTGTTTCATCCTCATATATCTACATGTAACTATACAGTATTTAGTATAGTATGTGGTATAGTTATGTCTACTTTTCTTTCTGAATTTCTTTCCTGTCTCTTAGGAGTAAAGATATACTGAGCCAGGAAGAAATGACTGTGTTAGAAAGAAGTCCCAAATGCATGACTCGGCATTCCTGGACCTCTGTTCGTAGATGCCTTGGACCTCCTTGGGTCCCCAGTGTTCACTAAGTTTCCATTTGGATTTGGGCCACTTGCCCTATTGTCTTTGTTACTTCCAGCTATTGCGTCTTCTAAACAAGTTTTGTTCATTGGGGCTTGCCCAGCAATCCTCTATTTTCTTTTGTAGTGAGGAAGAAAAAGAGAAGAAACTTTGCTCTGTAGAGTTACAAATTCCCAAGTAACAATGTTTTTAGTTGTTTGTTTGTTTCCTTCTAATATATGTGAGCTAGAGCAAGCTAATTAACTTCTGTGGGCCATTATTTAATGTAATCAGTTTCACCCTAAACAAGAATACAAAAATAAACAAGCTTATATGTTAAAATAATATGGAATACCTAAGTTGTAGGATATGACCATATTCAAGTTTTCCATATTCTCATACATTTGGAAGTTTTAAGTATATAACCAGGCTTTCCTTTCTCTCTTTATTACTTACCATTGAATCTTACATCCTGCCTGTAAAAAGGATTTACTTCTAACACCCTGTATTTTAGTTTTTGGCTCTGATCTCAAGAGTAACCTAGGTGACAGAAGAAATGATAACTAATATCCACATACAAAAAAGTCTAAATTGGCACCAAAATACTAACCATAGGGCTAAGACTTGGTGTATGTAAACCAGCATTGTTCCAGAGAGAAATGGTGGCCCATAATTCTTACCACACTCTCTGCTACTCTGGCTCATTTTCCTCTTTTATTTTCTTCATGGTAATCATCACTAAGTGGAAATTGTGGTTACTTCTTCCTTGGCCATCTTGTATTCTCTGTTTATACAATGTAAGGTTTCTGAGAATAAAGACTTTTTCCCCCCTTCTTCACTGCAAAATCTCTATTACTTAGATCCAGCAAGTTGTAGATGCTCGTTAATTAATTGCTGAATGAATGAATGGAGTTTAGCACATTATTCTTCAGAGATCATATCTCAGTGAATTACTCTTAGAATATTATCTTTGTGATACATGCACATTTTTAAACAGTAAAACCATTTGCTTCACTTATTTTGCCACTAACTCTCAATGAAAATAAAAATAAAATAAAAAATCTTAGTGAATAGCTGGAAACAGCTAAGTGGTCTGAATGGTTAATGATCATTGAAATTGCACGGTGCCATGGGTACAAGAAAGCAAAGCTATTAGGAATAGTAGAAGAGGAACTTAGACTTAAAAGAATATTATCTGAGATGGAAATTAAGCAGTGTCAAAACATGGGAATGTCACAAATTAGAATAATTTTTTAAAAGAATTACACATATATTGGGGCACCTGGGTGACTCAGTTGTTAGCTGTCTGCCTTTGGCTCAGGTCATGATCCCAGAGTCCTAGGATCAAGCCCCACATCGGACTCTTGCTCAGTGGGAAGCCTGCTTCTCCCTCTCCCACTCCCCCTGTTTGTGTTTCCTCTCTCACTGTTTCTCTCTCTGTTAAATAAATAAACAAAATCTTTAAAAAAAATACACATAGAAAGCACAGATCCATGGAGGGGAAAGGGATTCTTCTCTCTGCATTTTGTTGTGAATGTCACCTGAAGAAATGATAGCAACTGTTAAACATTTAAGAGCTAAGAACAATGTTTCTTAATGGGACTTCGTAACGAACTGTATCAGTGTTTCTTAAATGTTGATGTGTATATGAACCAAAAGAGAAATCCTAAAACGCAGTCACAATAATACAGGAGGTCTTAAAAGTAGGTGTAGGACCTGAGAGTGCACATTTTAAATAATTTTATTAATTTTAATTAATTAAAATCAATTTAATAATCTTACTTAAATTAAATAACTGTATATTTAATTATTAATGTAATTATATGATATATAATTATATATAATTACTTGACTATTATATGATCATGTAAATATAATTTTATCTATTTATTATATACTATATATTTATATAAATATTATATAATAATTAATACATTAATATATAATATAGTAATAGAAATAATCACATATTAATTTAATTATAAATTAATTAAATTAAAATTTGATGATTTTAATAATGTTAGTCATCTTCCAAGATGCCCATTGAACATTGACCAAGCCTAGAGAATATATTAATGCCTTTACCAGAGATTCTATCTTAATAACTCTGGCACACACTTCTCTGTGTGTATATACTATGCTAAAATCTACCCTGATGTTAAAATTTTGAGGTTGGGTGATGAACAGAATATACAAATCAAGGACATTTCCCATTGATTCTGAAGGTATTTGGGTCTCTAACCAATAGTGTGCTAAATGGTGATTGATCAAAAATAGGAGCCCTCTGGATAAACTCAAATTCTGTTCATTTTATGTAACCAACAATATGACATGAAAATATCATGGGACTTTGAATCTGAAAGATGTGACCTTCTGATGAACATTCTGTGGGTGCTTAAAATTATTCAAACACTTATTTAGGAAGGCAAATACTTGTCTGGTGGAACTGTAAATTGATAGCATCACTTTGGTAAAAAATTTGCCAACATTTATCAGGAGCCATAAATGCATCTCTATGATAATTTGGGTGTTCTGTACTTATGAAGTAATCTTTTTACATATAGAAGTTTTCTGTATACAAAAGTTAAATAAATGATTACCAATAATTGGGAAATTTAATAACTTATATATATTTAATAATTGAGTATTTAAACTATAGAATATACTTTCTGTTTACTACTATTTATCCAGAAAGAAAATGTCTAATTCATCATCTCATCCAATTCCTTCCCATAAACATTTCATTCCTGTGGCTTAAAGTACTCATATTCTAGATGTTCTTCTAAGCCAGCAGAGATTGTAAGATACCATTAATTAGAAGACATACTATACTTCATATTCAGAGCCATTTAAATGTGAAAAAAATACATACATTATAATTTATTACATGCACAATAATAATGAGATATAGGTAGTAGTTTCTACAATGGTTAAGAAAAGAAAATGCAGCCAAGTGGTCTGTAGCAGTCAGGTGAGGCTCCACAGGGGAAGTAAGAAAAAGGAAAAAAATGTAGAACATTCCAAGTAGATAAAAGAGGATAGTGAAGGAGTGCATTTGGATGAGCTATGGTCTGACTGGGAAAGAGGATTAGGGAAAAAGTCTTTAAGGAATGTTGTAGTGGGATAAAGCCTTCTAGAAGAAGGGATTGACCATTTATACCTCTTACCAGCTAAATTTCTGCATTTATGCAAGACTACCTAGGAAAAGAGAAGAGTCAAGCTTCTTCATGTGTCTTACTAATTATTTAAAAGTAGTCAAAAAATCAACAATTTTGATTTGTTGAATGTCTGCTGTAAGCTATAGATTTGAAATGATGACTTTTCAATTGCTCCTCACCACAGCACTTTGCAGGGCATATATCATGTAGCTTGTAGTAGAAGCCATTGTGTCTTCTGACAGGGTCTTAGAGCAACTAGAGGACCTCCATATTTGGCTTCTTTTCCCTTGCAGTGGAAAACAACTCTATCAATGATCTGAATGGTAGCGGTAACTTTAATATGATGAAACATCCCGGTCCCTAAAACTGTTTTTAGCGGGGGCCCTTTGCAACATCACTGTACTTCACCCTCTCAGACCACACTGACTGATGCAGTTGGGATAGTGTCAAAAACAGAGGAATTATCTGAGGATTTCTAATTGGGGTTGGAAAGGCAAAAGCCTTTCCTCTGTGGTAAGTGGAAGAAACTGCAAACAGAAGACCATGAAAACAACATACAAATGCAGTGAAGATTTGTCACAGAGAGACAATGGAATTCATTTGAGTTTGTGATGCTATGTCCTTGGCTCTTCCCTGGTTTTTATGTGGTTTCAAATGGCTTGGCTCTTCTACGATCCTCTGATACTGTGGCTATGCAAGGATCATTGAAGGCTCTGTGAAACAGAAGTCTTAGCAGACCACACTCCAAATTCAATATCAACATGACACTTACTAGATGGTATAAAACAACCTTGTCAAATCACTCAGTAGTAGTGGAGTTGAGATTTGAAGTTGGATCAGCTTGATACCAAAGGCCATCCTTTCCATCTACCAGCACTTTCTATTAAAGCTTCTGCACTATCCAGTCTGACAGCTACAAGTTCCGTGTAGTTCCTGAGCACATGGTGTTGCCAATATACCAAGGAACTGATGTTTTTTAAAGAATCTTATTCTATTATAATTCATTCACATTTAAAATTAAGTAGTCACATATGATCAATAGTTATCATATTGGACAGCACATCTCTGACATGCACTCTCCCAACTATTATTGAGTTTCAACTCTCTGATGGACTTTGTACTAGCCACTATCTGTTGGATATTGCACAAACTACTTTTCTCAAGCAAACCTCCATAATAATTCTGATATACATTTGTTATGTGAATAACATAATATACATGCATGTAAGTGAATTATGTCACATCTCATTTACTTAGGTAGAAATGGAAGCAATAATTATATTACTATATATAGTAATATGTATATGTATATATATATGTATATATATAAAATTATCGGTTATATATTATAGTACTAAAAGTTATAATGGTTGACAGAGCAAGAACTGAGAATTAGGATTGCCAGATTCTCAGTTTGGCTCTTGCAACTACCAGTATTGGTATATAGGATTTCAGACTAAAAGTATCAAGAATTAGTTTAATTTATTCTCTTTACTTGAACTCACTTGAGCTTTAACACTAATTCAAATTCCATATACAGCTTCCTGACTAGGCTTGGTAGTGGTTTATCTTAACAGGATAGGATCACTAAGTTTTTAGTACTAGAGGAAGTTAACATCTTAAGACCATAATGACACATGCTTTGCACAGCCTTCTTTGAGATAAAATAGGGATATATAAAAGGTGAGATAGTCCTTTGTGTTGAACAGAGGGCAGCACACAGTGAATATAGAATAAATGTTACAAATGTTTATAAAACCACAAGATTTGAAAGAAAAAGAAAAGAAATTATATACCAGAAAAAACTATATAAAAATTTTATATTCTGGAAATTACAAATGATATTGTTGACAGGAAAGGAGGATGGTAGGTGGCTGGAAATTGATATCAATAGTCAGAGTTAAAACTGAGATTAGGTTCAAGAAACAGTGACTGCAGCCAAACCAAAGACAACTCTAAAAGAGTACAGAAGAGTCATTATACTGTTTCATCTGTATTTATATATACCAGTTCTTTTTATGCTGAACTAGAAATGCATTGGCAGCCTCAACAAGGAACAGAGTCCAGGTATAATGAGGAGAATTTGAATTTCAGAAACTTTTGTAGGAAGGAAAGCCAGCTGGAGAAAATCCAGTATATCTGTGTATAGGTGTAACAAATGGAAACTTATCAGGTATGGTATGTGAGAGACTAGGTGTTTCTAAAAGATCCCATTATCATTGAAGCACAAAAGTAGGTTGACGAAGCAAATGGTTTGCTTCACCTACTAAGAAAGTATTCACTCACCTTGTTAGATCCTCATCTCTCCCAGTTGTACCCATTTCAGGGTCATTCCACAAAAGAGAAGCTCAGGATTGTTACTGTGATATAAAGTGCATTGCTAGCAAAATGTCATTCCTTATATTCACGGATGACTTCAGCAAAGACCTGGAACCATTTGATAGAGCAACTGAAACCAAAAATTTGTGGTTTACAAATACAGAGTGATTCACATAAAATCTGAATCCAAAAGCTTTAGGAAAAATGTGTGAAAAATAAAAATCAGTAACCCGTCATTATACTTTCATGCATGTTGTCAAATCAATTTTGTTTTTTCAAGCTAAAGAAATACTTCAGAAATGTTGCTAGTATAAGACATCTTTTCACATTTGCTGGGTAGGTTTACCTGAGTTTAGACATGAGATCTCACAGTGGAACAAAGGACTTTTATAGCAAGTGGGCAGACAGATGCAAATAATATCCAAATGATTCAAACTGTTTAGAGGCATAATTTACATCCAAACTATTAGATATTTATTTTTCTTCCTCTTTGAAGTTGCTGTATATATATTCAGATCATCCTAATGCCTTAATATTCTGTTCTCACCATTGTAAAGTTAACCTCTAAGAATTTAAATAGTCATGAACTGTGTATTTATGCCCAAAATATCTACCTTTGGAGACTTATAGAAAAATCACCAGAAGTTGCACTTTGTGAACTATCAGCACAGACACATATATACAGACAGACACACACACACACACCTTCATACACACTGTATATGTGCATATACAATTGGCCCTTAAACAACATAGGGGTTAGGGGCACCAACCCATGTATAATTTTTGAATTCCTGCAAACTTAACTATTACTCACTTACTGCTGACCAGAAGCCTTAATGATAACATAGTCAGTTAAAATATATTTTGTATGTTATATGAATGCAAAATTCTTTCTCCATTCTCAGAAGTATTGAATTATATTGCATAGTTTAATATGCTAATTGTTTACAAATAACAGACCTAGTTTTTCCAGCCTTTCAGATGAATATTTAATGTTTCTCACCTACCAAATCCTTGACAATGTAGCCAAATATTTCGGGCATCTGGGTAACTTAAACTTTTTAATAGACCATGACTTAATTTAACCATGACTTAAACTTTCTAATGAACCTTGTGAAGATCCACAGAGCAGTGATTTTCTTTGAATATTGATAGTTATTGTTCACTAACAAAATGTTAGAAAAGCCATAATGTGCCATAGTCCCATAAACCGCTGGCAACAGATATATATACCAGTTGGTCCTTGAACAGCATGTTTGTAAACTGTGCAGGTCCACTTACATGCAGTTGGTTGTTTTTTTTTTTTAATAAATACAGGATATCACTAGTAAATGTATTCGTCCTTATAATTTTTAATAACTTTTTTTCTCTAGCTTACTTTATTATAAGAATACTATGTATGATTAAATAATAGTAGAAATACCAAATGATGTAAAAGATGGGAATCTGTGGAGAAACAGTTTTCTCTGTTCTTAGTAATCTGTAGGTGTTAATGAGATCATATTAACAATAACAACACACATATTTCTGACCTGTATGCCCCAATTACCTGTGCAAGACCTCAGAGTCCTGTTAAGTGAAACCTCAGTAGTTTTAGGGAGCTGTAAAGAAAGTCCCACATGTGGTAACCAACAACTCTCACTGCCATTTTGAAACTTACCATGCCAGATACCTGCTATTGTCTCCATGTCTAGATAAGGTGCTGGAGCCCTAATGTTGATGAAATGTTCTGTTAAATCTTGTTATTTTCTACATCGGAGAGTCAAAAGTTATCTTTCTATTCTACATGAATTTGGCTATTTATTTTAATGAAAATAAAATTAATAAAATAAAATTTAAAAATAAACTTGTTTTTCTGAAACCAAAATAAAGATCTATAAAAAATCTGAAGACATCTCATTCTCAACTGAGGGTCTCCAGAGAAATGGTAAAGTCTTATAATTTCATTCAGATCACATAAGTGAAGAGCTAATGGAGATGAAGGTCATTAACTTAAAACTCTTTATGAGATTCAAAATAAAGATATGTGGCCTTGGTTAGTAAATAATTTAAAGATGTATTATTTCTCCAGATTTAAACACATTAATATCCTTAAACTAATTCTTTACATCCTACTCAAGGACATAGTTTAGTTGCAGAGATCAAGTCTAATGTTTAGTCACAATTTGTCACTTTAA
Source organism: Mellivora capensis (assembly GCA_004024625.1). Lineage (NCBI taxonomy): Eukaryota > Metazoa > Chordata > Mammalia > Carnivora > Mustelidae > Mellivora > Mellivora capensis. Next base: position 90,185 of record PISX010003844.1, read on the forward strand.
ATTGGCTACCAGTGAGATTTTTGGTTTTATAAAAAAAAGCAAGTCAGTGGAAACTAATTTATTCAGCAAATAGTTTTTATAATTTCACCAGGAACAAAATAACATGCTATGTATTTTGGGATAACAATAAAGAATTAGACTCAGACCCTACCTTCAAAAATTGTGTAGTTCACTAGAAAACATTTGATATAATTAGAATCTGATCATTTTATCTGATCACTTCAGAGTTTGTATTATTAACCATTACCTTATAGTGTGTATGGTAAGGAGGGGAAAAGATCTAGATTAAGGAATTAAAATCAGCACAGAAATGAATTCAGGAATATATGTGGCATACAAAGGAAAATAAGTTACTCAGTTTTGATACTGGACAGAAACATAAACAAAAAGTGTAGCAAGTGTAGAAATTATTCTTGGGGGTTAAAATATGGAATTTCCAGCCTTTGAATGTGAAACCCCTTTCTCACTTGATAAGATAATTATGGGTTTGTTTTTGAGGAGGGAAGTGGTGAGATCTGACATATGCATTCATGAGATAAAATCCATAATAATATTTAAAATGGATTGGAGGGGTGGGAGAAGGCTGGAAGAAATGAGATCATTTAGAAGGCCAGTGTAGTAGCCTAGATAAGCATCACGAAAGCTCTCAACAGTGAGACTTAAGGATCTTAATATGACAAGAATCTCAGGACTAGAATTGATAGGTATTATCAGTTGACTGTCTGTGAAGTATAGGAGAAACAGGACTCAAAGATAAGGTATGATTTTTAGTTTAACATGATATTGTTAGAGCTCAGAGGTGGAGTAAACTGGAAGGTAATGTGATGTGTTCTACTTTAAAAGTATTAAGCATGAGGTGATCAAACATACTCTAATGGGAGAATACAGAAAAACAAAATTCAAGTCTGAAGCTACTAGAATTGAAGTCATTGAAGCTTTCCAAGTGGTACTGAAAGTAGATTGATTGAGAAGGACGTTGCTGTGAATGAGAGATTGATAAATGATGGCAGAAAATGTGTAGACCTATTACCCAATGATTTTAGCAACCAAGAGAAGAGATTAGATGATTTGAAACACAGGACCAGTTAAAAGTATATATCAGATATTGGCTAAAATTGAAGCACAACTTTACTCTGGGCGTTAGTAGAAACCCAATCAATATTATAAAGACAGAAAAACCCTGGTACCAAAACTTTACTTGACATTTCAGGAAATAATTCATGAATAGGTTTCTTGAATATGGATGTAAAAGTCCTTAACAAAATGTCAGGAAATGTAATCCATCAATATATAAGTATGGCATGGTTATGTGGGACTTGTTTGAAAAAATGCAAGTTTGGATTCACAATAGAAGATCAATCAATGCACTTTGTCATATTAACAGAATAAAGGATAAAAGGCATATTAGTAGATGCGGAAAAAGTATGTGAGAAAAGTTAATGCCCGTGTGTAACAAAACTCTCAATAAATTTGGAATACAGGGACACATTCTAAAGCTGATAAAGGGCATAAAAATTAATTTATCACTGGTACCATAACCAATGATAAAGTATTTCCCTCTGATTTCCCCTCAGATCAAGATTAAGCCAAACATGTCTATTCATATCACTTATTTTTAATATTGTACCTGAAGTGCCAATCAATGAAATGAGACTATTAAGACAAATAAGAAGGCAAAAGATAGGAAAGGAAGGACTAAAACTTTATTTGTAGACCACATGAATTTTTACATAGAAAATCCCAAGGAATCTACAAAACAAGAACTAATGATTAAATTTAGTAATTTTACAAGATGAATTTCCTGCTGGTTTACTGATGGGCAGTTGATTTATTCTGTAACTATCCATCAATATACTAGTGAGAAATGATTACAAAGTGGAAAAAAATGTAGAACAAATGATATGTCCATCAACAGAAGAAGAGAGAAACAAATTGTGGTATATTCATAAAATGCAATTGTAATCAGCAGCATAAAGAATGAACTGATATGTACAACCATCTGAATCTCAAAAACATGCTGAGTAAAAGAAGTAAAAGCCTATACATTATAAGATTCTGTCTATATAATATAGGAAAACACTAATTTATGGTGAAAAAATACATTGTATGCCTGTGGGAGATGGTAGTTAACTAGAATGGGACATACATGAATGTTCTGCAGTTGTAGAAATACATTATTAGTGTGAGCTTCACATGGGTGTATATATTTTGAAAACTCAACTCCATACTTACCATCTATGGATTTCACTAAATGAAAATTATATTTTAGTAAGTAAAAATAAAAGTTTGATCCTCCTATAAAAGCTGCCTTAGAAAAGTCATTAAAAAAGCCAAAGAATATTTGCATAACCAGAAGAGTAAAAATTAATTAAAATAAAAGAATCTTGCCTTGTAAAGAATAAATCAGTATAAAGGTAATATGTTTTTTCTACTAAAAGAAGATGCATATGCAGTGATGCACATCACAGATAAATAAACCCTTGTTTTGAGTAGAGGAATTAAAGAAGTATTACAGCAATAAGATATGACTATAAAAAAGGGAAATAATTCATAAATTCCCAGGCCAGTAATGATATTCCAGGTCCTGTCTGACTTGAAATACTCAAGGACAGGAGCTGTTGTAATTCCCCAGTGACTGAAATTGTCACAGGTCACCAATTAAACACTGTGAGTTTGGTGTGCTCTGGGGAAAAACAGACACCATGGAAAATCTCAGAGATGGTAGGTAAATAGGATATCGGAAAACTGGTAGAATATGCACAAGCCAGTTTTATTTCCTTCTACTTGTCTGCATATTCAATAGGAAGAAGAGACTGTGTCATAGACAGATCTTGGAACTATAGGAGGGCAATATGTCTCAGTACAGAGACAAGGATTCTCTGTAAATGAACTTACCAGGACATTTAGGTCATTGGAAGGGGGAAAAAGGTCATGCTCAAGAGTGGATGCAGGTCAAAGCAGATGAATCATAACACAGAATCACAAGAAGCCAATTGTAAAATCTCTTTGACTAATTCAAATGCAGAGAACTGCATCAAGAAATCCACTATGTCCTCTAACATGAAGGAAAAGGACAGCTTTAGACATGGCCTCACACATCAGGTCAGACTAGAACTGAAGAAAAGTGCACTCTATAACCTCCAGTGCAGCAAAGAACATTGGGCCTATGGAAATTACTACATTTTCATAAGCCCTTTTACATGAATCTACAATGATCTCTGTTCCTAATCACAAGTCAAATGAAGAAAAGGTATGGAATTATAAATTCTTAGAAAGTATTCAGTCTCCCAGAACTGAGGCAGTGCTTATCAATCTAGAACATGGTAAAAGCACAGGAGTAGATATCAAGAGATCTGTGTCCAACATGGGTGCCAAGAATAATTTTTCACAGCTGTGTATGAAAGGTGAAATCAATTTTTAAAACTCCCAGTGTTAAAACAAATTAACAAAATTAGAAAATAAAGAGAAATAAAACTTAGTGAAATGTGTACTATTATAAGCATTGTACATTAGAAAAAGTAATTTCAAAAAGAAGTAGAAAATGAGAATGGAAAAAGACCCATGAAGACATTAAAATGCCATTATTAGCTATGTGGGTTTTTTTTTTTGGTACTTTGAAGGACAAAATGATTAATATTATATAAACAGTTCTAGAGCATGAGAAGTTAAAAAGCTGAAAAAGGAAAGAATATTCTTCTATGTTTGTTTCATAGAAGCTTAGATTTTGACATTCATGCATAGATTTTATCCTAAGTCTGCCACTTTTTCATTATAAATTTCAGCAATTCAGTCCACTAAATTTTCTTGAAATGTATAATAGTACCTAACTCTGTATTTTTTTAGCAAACCAAATCATTTTATCATGCAGTTTCCTCCTACTGGAAAATTACTAAAAATATAATTATAGAAATTCTACAAGATACTCTGTAAAGATCTGTAATTATTTTCCTACCCTAAATTGGGGCCAATCTTTTTGTTCTTTAAAAGTTGCTTGATTACATGTATGTCTGTCTTCATATCATCTACCTCTGGGTGTGTGTGAGTGTGTGTGTGTGTATGTGTGAGAGAAATGAAAAATTAATATATAATAAAATGTTTAAATGTTGGGCCTGATGACTATGATTAATAAGTATATAGTACAGTTATATGATAGAAGCTAAGATGTTGAATTGGTACTAATGATAAAACCAACCAAGGAATCTGTTTATACAAGCAGATACACACTCATTCATTATGAACTAATCTCATGCATAGACACATTCTACTTGGAATGTTATTAAATCATACAAATCAGTATACTAAATAGTTGAGCAAACTAATTTTAGTGTTTATTTTTAATTTTTTTATTATGTTCAGTTAGCCGCCATATAGTATATCATTAGTTCTTGAGGTAGTGTTCAGTGATGCATTAGTTGCATATAACACCCAGTGTTCATCACAAAACATGCTCTCCTTAATACCCATCACCCCGCTACTCCATCACCCTCACCCTTAAACCCTCAGTTTGTTTCCCAGAGTCCATAGTGTTCATTTTTAAATTGCAAAAATGATTTAACAAAACCTTTTTAATTTCAGCAATTCTAAAATTCCTGTTGGTGTCTTTTTCTATTAAAATTTTGTTGAGAGAAATTAGGCTGCAAAGTTGAATTGTGTAGGTATGTTTTTTTATCTTCTTTACCTAGTAACTGTGACCTTAGGTGCATTATTTAACCCTATTGTGAATCAGGTTGCTCATTTGTAAGATAAAATAGTAATGCTTTCATCATAGAGGTTTCACAAGGATAAATGACCTCATTTATTATGTACAAACTTAAAACACATACACTATTTGGTCTAGCATATATATTCTTAGTTCTCTTGTTATTCATAATACTACATATTAAATAATAATTATTAATTATAGTGATGATACAATGCATTATAATTATACACTCAAAGAGGTAAACCTGGAATATCATTCATGAAATATTAACAGTGGTGATATCTAGCTGGTAAATTAAAAAAATATTTTAATAACACATTTATATTTTTACAAAAATTTTATTATCAGTCGGAAGATTTGAAAGAGATTAGTTTTAACCTTAAGGATTACTGATACTAAAGACAATTCAAATAAAATTTTAACTTTAAATATTTGATGCTAATGGATTAGAAGAGCAAATATTGTGAGACTGTCTATACTGCCCAAAGCAATCTACACTTTTAATGTGATACATATCAAAATACCAACAGTATTTTTCACAGGGCTAGAACAAACAGTCCTAAAATTTGTGTGGAACCACAAAGATCCCTAAAAGCCAAAACAACGTTGAAAGAGAAAAACAAAACTGGAAGCATCATAATTCCAGACCTCAAGTTACATTAGAAAGCTGTAATGATCAAAACAGTATGGTACTGGCACAAAAATAGAAAAAAAGATCAATAGAACAGAATGGAAAACTGACAAACGAGCCCACAACTATATGGTAAGTTAACTTCAACAAAGCAGGAAAGCAGGGGAAAACAGTCTTTTCAACAAATGATGTTGGGGAAACTGGACAACAACATGCAAAAGAAAGAAACTTTGCCACTTTTTTACACCAAACACAAACATAAATTAAAAATGGATTAAAAACCTAAATGTGAGACTTGAAACCATAAAAATCCTAGAGGAGAAAACAGGCAGTTACCTCTTTGATAGTGGCTATCGCAACTTCTTTCTTGATATGTCTCCTGAGGCAAGGGAAACAAAAGCAAAATTAAGCTATTGGGACTTCATCAAAATAAAAGTCTTCTACACAGGGAAGGAAACAATCAACAAAACTAAAAGTCAACCTATGGAATGGGAGAATATAATTGCAAATGACATATATGATAAAGGGTTAATACCCAAAATACAAATAATTTAAAAACGGCTGAAGACATGAACAGACATTAAAAAAAAAAAACAACAACACATGGGGCCAACAGACACATGGAAAGATGTTCAACATCACTCATCATAAGGATAATATAAATCAAAACTACAATGTGATATGTCACACTTGTCAGAATGCCTAAAATAAACATCTGTTAGCAAGGATGTAGAGAAAGGGGAACCCTCTTACTCTTTGGCAGGAAGGCAAACTGGTGTAGCCCCTCTGGAAAACAGTATGGAGATTCCATAAAAAGTTAAAAGTAGAACTACCAACAACTGCACTCCTAGGGATTTACCTAAAGAAAACAAAAATATTAATTCAAAGAGTACATGCACCCTGATGTTTATAGCAGCATTATCAACAATAGCCAAATTATGGAAACAGCCCAACTTTCTATCAACTAATGAATGGATAAAGAAGTGGTATGTATAGGTAATGGAATATTACTCAGCCATAAAAAGAATGAAATCTTGCCATTTGTCACAACTTGGATAGAGCTAGAGTGGTATTATGCTAAGCAAAGTAAATCAGAGAAGGCAAATACCATATAATTTCACTCATATGTGGAATTTAAGAAACAAATCAAATGATCATAGAAGACAAAAAAAAAAGAGAAGCAAACCAATGAACTCTTAACTATAGATAGCAAACTGATGGTTACCAAAGGGGGGGGTGAAATAGGTGATGGGGATTAAGGAGGGGCACTTGTGATTAGCACAGGGTATTTTATGGAAGTGTTGAATCACTAAATTGTACACCTGAAACTAATATTACACTGTATGTTAACTAAGTGGAATTTAAATAAAAACTTAAGAAGTTAAATAATACCTTGAGAATAAATGATAATTATACAAAGTGACAATATCTTAATGGAAATTGTCAAACAAGCAAAAAAATCATTATCTATTCATATAATGAATATCCACATTTCCAGCATCAAGTTTCAATAATTAATGCTATTTAGCCAATCTTGTTTTACTCATGTCTCCCCTGCCACTATTATTTATGTTGTTTTTGTAGTATTTAAAGACAAATCTTGGCATCATATAATTTTATTCATAAATATTTCCAAATATATAAGGAAGAGATGAATATATTTTTAAGTATAAACAACATGCCATTATCACACTTTACCAAATTAATTATAATTCTTTAATGATATTTAATACTTAACCTATGTTAAAATTAATTATCTCAAAGTAAATTTTTATACATTGTTGAAATTTAGATGCAGACAAGGTCTACACATACATCTTGACATAGTTTTTAAAACTTCTTAATTTGAAACAAAACTTCTATTTTATTTTTAATTTTTTTTAAAGGTTTTATTTATTTATTTGAGAGAGAGAGAGTGAGAAATTGAGAGAGTGGGGAGGCAGGAAGCAGAGGGCAAGAGACAAGCAGAGTCCATGCTAAGTGTGGAACCAAACTCCGAACTCTATCTGATGTGGGGCCCAACTTGGAGCCTGTTGTGGGGCCCCACTTGGGGTTGGATCCCATAATCTTGAGATCATGACCTGAATTGAAATCAGGAGTCAGGTGTTTAACTGACTGAGCCACCAAGGCGCCCCACAAAACTTCTATTTAAACTGAATTTCATTTGACGGGTATCTGGCTGCTTCCTCATTTTCTCAACTGATGAGACAGAGCTTTGATTGGATTCCTATGCATTTGGGAGCAATGGCAATATTACTCTATAGGTGATGTATTCCATTTTACATCAAGTCAGGAAATTCATAATGCCTGCTGTCCCTATAATTGTGAAGTTAAGATAGATAAGTAGGTTCAGGTGTTTTAGTCACATCCATCCATTATAAAGTTTTCCATTAACCTTTCACCTAACAATTTTAGCAACCATTGATAATCATTGCCTATAATTATTATTTATAAGTGGTTGCAAACAGTGATTTTCTAATTTTATCATTTCTTTTACATCTGTTAGTTGCAATTATCTGACAAGAGGCCAGAAATGACATTTTTTCATCAAATATCAGGATGCTCTGAAACAGTTTATCTGGAAAAGTAGGGATAATTAAATATGCAATTCTTTCCCATTATTTGTTAATTTCAGAACAATCATACGGTGCTTTAGAAATCTCCAGAGTTGATTAACAAATATATTTTGGTATCGTTATGAACAAGTATATTTTTACATATTTGAAGTATTTCAGTCTGTTGTTGTCACTGTTCTTTTGATATTTAACTCTAGCCAGTGAGAAACCTTTCAGGTTGGCTTATGTTTCTACCAATCTTTTTTTTTTTTTCTTCCTCTCAGCTTTATTGAATTTAATTGACAAAAAATAATTGTAGGGATATTTAAAGTATAGAATATGATGATTTGATATACATAAACATTGTGAAAGTATTTCCCCTGACAAGTTAAAATTAATCTGTCTCCTTACATAATTTACTTTTTTTTTTTTGTGAGAACATTAAAAGTCTACTCTCTTTGCAAATTTCAACTATACAATAAAGTGTTATCAGCTATAGTCACAGAGCAGTTCAAGCCCTTCACCCCTTCTGGGAGGACCTGGGATTTGGGAGGTTCCCTCTTGATTTTATGGCAGTGGGCTGGGAATGGGGTATATGGCAAGACTGGGTCTCAATTTTGCCTATTTGCATAGGTATTTTTTCATTCGCTTGATGTATAGGCAACAATCCCTGGATTTCTTTCAGAGGTAATTGACCAATGTAAAGTTCTACATTTGCTGTTTTTATGGGAAGGAGGGAGTTCAGAAGTCTGTAGTTATTTTGGTCAAACTTGGCTCTTATTTCCTTTTGAAATGGTATTTGATAAACTCAGTGGTATTTGATAAACTGTGTAATTTATGTCATATCCCAGTGTCCCAGACTTACCCAATACCGTTAACTAGAATAAAATCAACCTAAATTGGCCACTTATTTTGATTTCTGTCAATATTGTTTGTGCAATATAATATCTAAAAAATTAACCCGTGTTGTGTGTACCAGTATACTATTCTTTTTTTTAAAGATTTTATTCATTTATTTATGTATTTATTTATTCGACACAGAGAGAGAAATCACAAGTAGGCAGAGAGAGATAGGAGGAAGCAGGCTCTCCACTGAGCAGAAAGCCCAATGCGGGACTTGATCCCAGGATCCTGAGATCATGACCTGAGTCGAAGGCAGAGGCTTAACCCACTGAGCCACCCAGGCGCCCCTATACTATTCTTCTTGTTGCAATTTAATACACATTTAATTTATTCACTCATTCCACTGTTGACAGATATTTTCAGTTTTTTGGATAGTATGAATAAGAATGCTATGAACATTCTTGAAAGGAAATTTGTAGGTATGTGAATTGGCTAAATTATGGGGTAAATGTATATTTAATTTTTGGATACTGGCAAAACATTTTTGAAGACTGTTTTACCGGTTTACACTACAACAGTTACATATGCCAACTTGAATCCCTGTACATCCTCATTTTCAGTCATTTTATTTTTACCATTTTGGTGGGTGTTTATCAGTCTCAGTGTTGTTTAGGTTTGCATTTCCATGATGACTAAAATTTCTGACCAAATGTATATAGTCTGGCTATTGAGACATTTTCGTTGATGAAGTTCCTAGTTAAGGCTTTTGGCCAGGTTTTATGATGTACTTTATCTTTTTTAAAAAAATTCATGTGCGGTTCTTTACAAATTCTAGATATGAGTACTGTGTTAATATGTGAATTGCAGCTGTCCTTTTCCACGCTGTGATTTACATTTGTACTCTGTTTAAAGATGACTTTTTGATGAAGTTATAAAATAATTTTTCTTTGTTTAAGGCTTTTCATGGTCTATTTAAGAAACCTTTGTTTCTCTCAAGTCCTTGAGATATTATGCTCAGGTTTTCCCTTGAATCTTTATTATTTTACCTTGAACAAGGGATCATCAACTTTCTTGAGTAATTTTTTTTGAATAGTGTGAGGTAGTAGTAAAATTTTTCTGTGCTATTGTTCAATGGTTCCAACACCATTTAATGGAAAGACCAATCTCTAGTTTGCTCTAAATTACAGAAGTCTTTATATAAATTAGGTAATTATCTACCAGTGGGTTTGTTTCTGGGACCTCTGATATTTCTTAGTCGTCTTTTTGTATACATATGTACTTATTTAACATTATCTTCAATATTATACTTTATAATATATTTTTGGTTGCTTAAGTCTTCAATTTTATTTATCTTTTTAAAGACTGCTTTGGCTATTCTATATTCCTTGCATCTCCAAAATTTTCCTTGAACATTGAACACCAACTGATATTGAATAGAATACCTACAGAGGTCAGTTAGATCAATTTAGGGAGAATAGAAATGTTCTTATGAGTCTCCCCATTCATGAGAATTTATTTAAATCTTTAATTTCTCTCAGAAATATGTCTAAGTTTTCAGTGTAGGTATCTTGCCCATTTTTACTTAAATGAGTTCTAGGTATTTTATGCTACTTGAAGTAATTTTAACTGATGATGTTTTATATACTTTCCAACTTGTTTGTTTGCTAGTATATGAAGGGACACATTTTTTGTTTATAAAGTTAGTGTGTATTAACTTTACCAGATTCACTTATTAATTACAAATGTTTATGGATCCTTCTGGAATTTTGAATTAAGTAATAGAGACATCTTGAAAATAATGGTGGTGTCACTTCCTTTTTAATTTTTATACCTTTTAGTTCTCTCTCTTTATTGTGCTGGCCAGTACCTCTAGTAAAATGTTGAACAGAATGGTGATAGTGGACATCTTTGCTCTTTGTCCAAGGCAGAAAAAACATTCAATAATTCTTCCCATTAAGTATGGCATTAGTTGTAGGCCTTTTGTAAATAACACAGATTATGGAAGTTCCTTTCTGTTCCTAGCTGAAAGGGTTTCTGTTTGTTTTGTTTTGTTTTTTAAAAAGTAAATGAATGTTAAAATCTTAAAATTTACCAGAGAACTTTATTCCTCTACTAAGATGATCGTGTATGTTTGTTTCTTGTTTGTTTTTATCCTTGCGAATCTACAAATATTAAGCCAACCTTGGATTTTTGGAATAAACCTCATTTTGAAATGATTTTATCATATTTACATATTATATCTGTAGATTTGTGAGAGATACAGGCCTGTAGTCTGTTTCCTTGTAGTTTTCATATGACCTTTGATGTCAGAGTTGTGCTGGCTCCATAAAAGGAGCTGAAAGGTGGTCTCACATTTTTGCTTTTTGGATAAATATGTGTAATATTGGTATTATTTCTCCTTTTGCTATTTGGAAGAATTCATCAGTGAAGCCATGTGGAGGGAGGAAATCCTTTCTTTCTTTCTTCTTTCTTTACTTCCCTTCCTGCTTGCCTTTCTGACTTCCTCTCTTTGGGAGAAATTTTTGGAATACAGATTCAGTTACATTAAGACTTACTGAATTATTCAGCTTTCATAATAATTTTTGGCAGTAGAATTAGTCCAATATCTGCTACTCTATAATGACCAGGCAGAAACTGTTTCAATTCTTTTGTAAACTAAAGAAATGCAGTTAATGCATGTTTATGTGCATATAAATAATATTGAATTTTTTTTTTTTTAATGGTTGCAGTTTTTAACTCTGGATAGGTGATATAGTGACTATTTACTTTTGTCCTCATATTCTTATGTATTATCTGATTTAATTTTCAAAAAAGCACATATATAATTTTCATACAGAAATGCAAATTATTTAAAATTTAATTTTAAATTTATTTTTAAAATAAGTTTAAATTTATTTTTAAAAAGATTTATTTAAAAATGTTTTAATAAGAAAAATGTAGAAATATTTATGTTACATTTACTCAGATACTTGAGTTAGAGTACTATTTTAATAAAAAACATAGCAGAGGCGATAAGGATAGGACTTAGTATGAATAGAAGTCGCCAAACTGTGGAAAGAACCAAGATGCCCTTCCACGGACGAATGGATAAAGAAGATGTGGTCCATATATACTATGGAGTATTATGCCTCCATCAGAAAGGATGAATACCCTTTTCTGGGTATTCATGAATAGACCTTTGTAGCAACATGGACGGGACTGGAAGAGATTATGCTGAGTGAAATAAGTCAAGCAGAGAATTATCATATGGTTTCACTTATTTGTGGAGCATAACAAATAACACGGAGGACATGGGGAGATGGAGAGGAGAAGGGAGTTGAGGGAAATTGGGGGGGGAGATGAACCATGAGAGACTATGGACTCTGAAAAATAACCTGAGGATTTTGAAGGGGTGGGGGGTGGGAGGTTGTGGGAGCCTGGTGGTGGGTATTGTGGAGGGCACGCATTGCATGGAGCACTGGGTGTGGTGTAAAACTATGTATGAATTCTGTTACGCTGAAAAGATATTAAAAAAATAATATAAAAAAAAAAGAAGTTGAAAATGTTTTCTTAGCTTTCATTACTGTGACAATCAACGTAAGCCTCATGAAAAAAGAAATTGTTTGAACCCTAAGTATCAGCATGCTACAACTATGTCAACAATTCCTACGATATTTATTACTTTAATAATCTGAATCATCATCATTATAATCCCTCAGTTCATGTGTACAGATGTTAAATTTTGGTGTAGAATACATTTTTCTATTTTTTTTTCCATATGTGCTTAGAGGCAGAATTTAATAAACAGATCAATAAGAACTTTCCGTGAGAATAAACAGAATCAAAAAAAAAAAAAGAATAAACACAATCAGAAAATAAAATCCCCTTTCTCTAGCTAGCCAGAAATGGAGATAATACCTTAGTTACTCTTAGACATGAATACCTAACAGAAGCAACTATTTAGTCCTTTAAAATATGAAATATATTCATTAAAACTCCGACTTGGCAAGTGTAGAGGAGGCTCCTAGAACCCATAGTTCTCAAAACCCTCATAATTCTGATGTCTAATCAAATATGAGAACTATTGTTATTTCATTTGTTATTTCTGTTCTCAAATACCTACAAAAATATAGACAAATCTATGTATTTACTATTGTTAGAACAGTGTTTCTCCACCTTGGCACTATTGATACTGATATTGAGGGTGAATAATTCTTTGTTGTAAGCAACTTTTCTGCATACCGTAGGTTGTTTAGCAACATTTCTGGCCTCTAGTCACTAAATTCCAGTAGCACACTCCAGTCCAGTCCTTTGGCAACCAACAATATTTTCAGATATTACCAAATTACCCCCATTTAGAACACTGCATTAAAACAACTGCCCTACCTGGCACATGGGTGACTCAGTGGGTTAAGCCTTTGCCTTCAGCTCAGGTCATGATCTCAGGGTCCTGGGATGGAGCCCTGCATTGGGCTCTCGGCTCAGCGGGAACCCTGCTTCCCCCTCTCTCTCTGCCTGCCTCTCTGCCTACTTGTGATCTTTCTTTCTGTCAAATAAGTAAATAAAATATTTTTAAAAAAATTAAAAACAAACAAACAAAACAAACAAACAACTGCCCTACCTAAGAAATAAAGAGAGAAGTTCTACAATCAGTGACAATGGATAATTCCCAGGTAACTAAGGAAATAATAAAACTCCAGAGATGAACATTTAATCTATACAAGGTGCATAGCTTCTTTAAGTCAGCAGGTCTGCCTCATATTCCGGATAGTTAGCATCACAAACAGCTACAGTGTTCACCATGTTCAAGATCCAGAGGCCTACATCCTGACCCTTTTTATATTAACCTTTTTGTTTGTTTGTTTCTATACTCCAGATCTTTTTGCTTTGTTTATACCTATATACACTTTTGAAAATTTCATTTGACCTGAGAAACCCTTTCTTTATATGCAGTTTTTTAGTTCTTTTTTAAAAATTTATTTATTTATTTTATATATCGAGAACATGTGCATTCACACACACATGTGAGTGGGGGAGGGACAGAGGGAGAGAATCTCAAGCAGACTCCCCACTGAGCATGGAGCCCAACTTGGGGCTCAGTTCCGGGACCCATGAGGTCATGACCTGAGCCAAAACCAAGAGTTGCACACTCAACAGACAGAGCCACCAGGCACCCCATATTTTTTATTTCTGCTCTCAGGTTCCCTTTGTTGACCAATGTTTGAATTCATCTCCATAACTGTGCACCTTTCAGTTGCTCAAATTAAACACATTGCTTATCCAGACCCGAAGTACCCTGCATATTTAGCCCCGGTTCTTGCAACTGATCTTGTTCCTTTGTTAACATTTGTTAAGTAGACTCCTGGGGGGTCAGGTGGTGAACCAGTGAAGGTCATTTTAACAAAAGGTCACAAAGGAACAGAAGTAGAGAAGTTTTTTGCTTCCAGGTACATTGGCGAGGCCACACACAGAGCCCGAGAACAACAGGACCTGGAACACATGCCTTTATTAAGGGCCATGGGTGGAGTACTTTGAAGTTCCTGGGACAAGGTCCAACTGGCCAGTTTAAACCAAAAAGAGCAGAGTTTTGTTAAGCTCCAGGGTACACAGAAGGTGCACAGAGGAAGGTCCTGGGAGGCAGGGATAAATGCTAGCCCAAGGGCAGTTGGGGGAGTTGTTTCATACCTTACCTTTATTTGCAACTCTGCTTGCTGTTATCTAAGGCGTATGCTCACAGGAGGGACCAGCGTCAGTTCAAGACTCCTGTAGGCCACTTGGCCATACAAAATAGATGCCATGCCAGCAATATCATGGAGTAGTTTAGCCAAACTTTTTTTTTTTTTTAAGGTTTTCTTTATTTATTTATTTGACAGACAGAGATCACAAGTAGGCAGAGAGGCAGGCAGAGAGAGAGGGAAGAAGCAGGCTCCCTGCCAAGCAGAGAGCCCAATGTGGGGCTCGATCCCAGGACCTGAGCAGAAAGCAGAGGCTTTAACCCATTGAGCCACCCAGGCGCCCCTAGCCAAACTTTTAACAGCTGGTGACTTAAAAGGCTCATCTGAGCCCCAAGCATGTTTCCTAATCACCTTGTATATGGACAGGAATCACAATCTCCTCCTCTTTCACAAGAAGGAATAGTGTAGCAGGTCATTTCTAGGACTGCAACTAGGGAAGCTTCTAGAGTAGAAAATCCTTCTATGACTTGCAAGCATAATTTAGGGAAATTCTTAGAATGTAATATATCATTCACTATTTTTATTTGGAACCTTAAAATTGAGTCTGGGTAAACTGGTAGATAATATGCTGATTTATTGGTTAAGATGATAATAGCAACTACAAATGCCTTTATTTGAAGTGGTTATATGCCTTAGGAAGGGTACACTAAAATCCATTCTTTTCTGTGGAGTCTAATGTGTAGTGGTCACACAAATCCAATGACCCAAGGCACACTCTAGTGAATGATGGGGAAGATGCAGGGGACATATGTCCATTTTTATTGGGGGATGCTTCTGTGCAGACACTGAATGGCTAACAGCAAAGGAGAAGGTTTAATAATGTTTCCTTCCAAGGTTAATAATCAGCAAGTTACATAGAACACTTAGCCTGGCAGATACTGAAAAATGCTGATGAGACCAGAAGGGCCATCTGCCTTGTGCAAACTAAACCTGGAAAGATACTATTAATCCTGATCCTGCTTATCATGTATCATTCACACAAGCATCCATGCCAGTTTGAGACAGAGTGTTTCACAGCTACCATTACTGATGAAAGCCACAGAGTTTTCCTGAGGAGAATTGGGAGAAGATTTCAAAACTCATTTCAGTTTATTTTTTTCCCCTCAAAAACACTGTAGTGGCTAAATTTTTGAGATTGGCTTTATTTGAAAGTCTCATTAAAAAAATAACATTGTGCAGGGGCGCCTGAGTGACTTAGTCTCTTAAGCATCTGATTCTTGGTTTGGCTTCAGTTCATGATCTCAGGGTCATGAGAGTGAGTCCTGCATTGGGCTCTGCACTGAATGGGGAGTCTCCTTGGATTCTCTCCTCTTCCTTTGCCCCTCTGCCCTGCTTGCAAGCTCTCTCTCTCTCTTTTTCTCTTTCTCTCTCTCTTTAAATAAATAAAACTTTTTTCTTTTTTTTAAGTAGCATCATGTATACTTTATTGTTCTGGAAATTGTCTGCCAGGGTAGGAAGGTAGTCTGGAGTGATTGTTTCTAGGACTCTGCAAACTATGAGCTCAGAACAGACTTTGCTTGGTGTTTCAGCAACACCAGCTGACACCAAAGGTTGTCCTTTTGGAACTAGCTCTGCAAAAAAACCTGTGAGCGTGAAAGCATGTAGGGAGATGCAGTGATACCTGCCACATGCATAATATAAAGGAAAGTGAGTGAGGGATATGTTGACTCTAATTGGGATGTTTTCAGCCATTTACCTTAGAGAAGTCACTATGACTCAGAAGCAATGGTCATTTGAGGGGCCAGCCTTCTCTGAAGGAATATTCATAACTATATCTATACTAGGAAGACAGTTACTTCCTTAGTGATTTAGGACACTGAATACAGAAGTGCCTTATACTAGAAAGACTTATAGTGTGGATGCTTAGCCGCATATCATAGTAATTAATCAGTCCTGATATTTGATATACTAATCTTATATTTTTAAGAGATTGAAACATACCCATCATTCCAGAACTATAAGAGAGTAAGGAATTATTAAGCTTGGTACTAATTTATGCAAAACCCACCATATGAATGGAAGGTTAATAATACAACTCCACAACTAGCAAACAGATGAAAAGAAAAAATTGATTATATGGGAAAGGATTTTATTTCTGAAATAGGAGAAAGTTGGTGGGAATACATGTCTTACTAATATGCTATTGGCCAAGTTGAGAGATGAGATAATTTTTTGCAAATGACCTGGAAATTTTAGAAAGAAACTGATTAGTGTTCCAAACCTGGGACATATCACAGGGCCCTCCTTCCTTAAATGTCAAGGACACTTCCTATGTGTGTACTTCATTAGCCTCTGCCTCAGTGGATTAGTGTATCTGAATTTGAAGTATTACAGCCAATACCATTGCTTCTCATATTAGACATTACAAATTAGACTTTGGATAAGAGTGGAATGTACAATGTACTAATAATTTGATCTGTTGATTATGAGGATTTTATATGAAACATAAAAACATATTAATATCTGAAAGAAGTTGTTGAGATCAAAATGCATTTTATATAAATCCTAATATAGTAGGTGGTTAAAATAAAACATATGATTGGGACGCCTCGGTGGCTCAGTTGGTTAAGCAGCTGCCTTCGGCTCGGGTCATGATCCCAGCGTCCTGGGATCGAGTCCCACATTGGGCTCCTTGCTCAGCGGGGAGCCTGCTTCCCTCCCTCTGCCTCCGCTTGCTCGCTCTCTCTCTCTCTGACAAATAAATAAATGAAATTTTTAAAAAAAACATTTAAAAAAAAAAAACATATGATGTATGAGATAGCCACTATATAAAATATATTTCACCTCTATCACAAGTACCCTAAAAATGCATCAAAGTATGGCAGTATGAGAAATGATCTGCTGCATAACTGCATGGGTCCTTAATAGTATCATAGGTAATAATGGAAGAATATATGCTTTTATAAGGAAAAATGTACATTTAAAAATCTAGACAGTTTTCATAATATAGCAGAATACATTTGCTAATGTGATGTATTTATAAGGAAGAAATTAGTTTTCAACAAACCACAGATGAACCCTGAGATAAATGGTCCTGGTTTTCATCATTTGGCTGGAAAGCAGGCATGTGCCTATTTATTATCATAATAATATTGTGCGTGTGAGCATATGTTTGGGAAAAAATGTATTAAAGTGTTAACTAGTGGATCTTTTTATCAGTTTAAGGAGACCATTACTTCAGTCTGTTCAGGAGCCAGGGTTAACCACTTGCAGCCCTGCCAAAGGGCAATTATGGAAGACTATAATTAGTCTTGCTGTTTGACACAATTTCTGGAAAGACTCTATAGTGTCTGTAATGCAAACATTGGCAGATGTCTAGGCCATTTGGTAGAGTTAAAACTATTGGGAACTCAGATATTAGGTCCAAATGACATGGTAGTTAGAATGGAAGTTTATTGATTGAGATGTTACTGACACAATTTCTGAGTTTGCCAAGGGCAAGGATACTCGGGGCTCTTCTGCACAAACCAGATTCACATGATCCATATGAGTTACTTAAGGCTGTGACCTTGGAATACCCTTGGCAGGAGACAAAGAGGTTAGTGGGGACCCATTCCCATTTAGGCTCTTACAAATGTGCAGAAGAAATAGAAAGTAGCTTATTATTTTATATTAAAAATGAATTATTTAGGCAGGCTGGAAGATTTCACCTACATTCTCAGTATTCAATATACATTCATCAGAGTTTTGACCACAGTCTAAGTGTTTCGATGCATATGGAAAATATGCTCTCACTTACCAAAAATTATCTAGTTTTGTTCAATTTGTTATCCATGATTAACAAAATGAATTTTTTTATGGTCTATACTATACATTACATTGCCTTTATACTGTGACTTATGTGGGTATCTTTTTAAAGAGAGTCCAGAAATTTGAATAAGGTTAATTTGTTTGAACAAGCGTTAGAAAGAGGAGACCTCAGGAAAGGATTAGAAGGTAAGGTATGGAAACACCTGGATGTTGTGGAGCCAGAGAAGCAAGAGCAAGGAACATCAGTTCTTTATAAAGGAGAAATGAGGGGAAATACTAGAGGCCATGATTAGTATCCCAGTGAATATAGGCTCTTCTAGTCTTACTGGTCATGTTCTTTTAAATGGACCCAGGGGGACCGAGGTATCCATCATGTTTATTGGTGTTTTGGATACTTATGTTACCCTCTCTCACATCATCTCTACCTAACCTTTATTCTGGCCATTGATGAGACAAATAGATTCATGCAGATGTAAACTAATAACACTTTGTATCACCACAATCATGCTTTCTTGTCTTATCCTGGGCTTTTATAACTTTGTGTCAAGCAAATTTTATGAACCCACTTTGCACTTACACATGCTTTACTAATAGCTCATGGCAGTGAACATACTAAGGAGACAACTTCTATATGATGATAAGAGATGATGATAAGTACTTCCTTTTTTTTGTGGACAATTGTGAAATTCTATATATAAATCTCCCTGGAAAGTTCCAGTTGCATTGAGTACATTTTCCACAGAGGAGAGCTATTCTACAGCTCATCTTTCTGTTGGCTTTCTATCTCCTCTATTTTATTCTGTGTCATAAGAATATATCCCAAAATAAACTCCCACACACAAAACCTTGCCTCTGCTTAATCCAGATGAATACAGCTACTCTACTCTGTCCAGAAAATCTTAAGACTTATAAATGCTAAAATAAGCAAACCAACAAGCAAGCAAACACCCTGCTTATATAGAATTTTCTATATGGTGAGAAGGCAAGCAACAAACAAATGAAATGCATATGTGATGTATCGATAATAAAATAAATCAGTGTAAGGTACAGAGAATGTTAGTATTAAAGCAAATTTTTCAAAAAAGTTTTAAGATATAATTCACATACCATATTATTCACACTTTTAAAGAGCACAATTCAATTCTTTTGGTGTATTTACAGTGTTGCACAGTCACTGTCATAGTCTAATTTTGATATATTTTAATCCCCCTTAAAAGAAAGCTTATGCCCATTAGCTGTCACTTTCCCATTGCCTCTCAGCTTCTTAGCTTTAAGCAATCAATAGTATTCTTTCTTCTTCTGTACTAGACACTTTGTCTACTCTGGACCCTTCATATAAATGGAATCATACTATACATGCTTTTGTACAGAGTTCTTTCATTTAGCATACTGTTTTCAGTACCAGCCGTGTTGTTGCACATAGTAGTTTTTTTTTTAATTGGCAAATAAAATTCTTATGTTTGGGTATATCATATACTTAACGATTCATCAGCAGATAGACATTTTGATTCCTTCAGGTTTTTGGCTATTATAAATAAAACTGCTAGGAATATCCATGTGTAAACTTTGTGTAGATATATATTTCTATTTCTTAGATACCTAGTTTAAAAACAAATCACACCATGATGGGGTTCAACAGGCAAGGGAGACTTTTGCAAGACTACTGCACAAGAGGAAATAGATTCAACTCAGTTCTGCTGAAACAAAAGACAAGAGGATTTTTACATGTTGGAGTGAGCTAATGGAGGTTGGTCAGCATGGTTAGGCCTTTCGTGCTTGATAATTGTCTTTTATGAAAGTAAGATTCCTTCTCTCCCCCAGCGACTGGGACATAGGAACACTATCTCCTTAGATGGTTACATTTCAAAAGAATGGGTCCCAGATCCTTGAGAGAGATATTACTAGGTTCTAAAACTGGCAAGAAGCTGGTAGAAGATTTACGTCTCAAAGGGGCAGAGAAAAAAATTTTTCAGTTACAATTTTCTAAAGTAACTCTCTAAGAAATGGGGGGTTAATGACCCATAGTAAGGAAGAAATCTGTCTAAAGTTGACAATAAAGTTTAGTTAAAGCTGAGGGGAACTTCAAGGCTGCCTAGGTTATAAATCTGGGAGTGGCATTGCTGTGTCGTATGCTAACTCTAGGTTTTACTTTTTGATGAAGAGCCAGACTGTTTTCTTAAGCAGCTGCACCATTTTACATTCCAGTGAAAAGTGAGTAGGAGATACAATTTTTTCACATCTTAACCAAAAGTTGTAATTTCCTGTGCTCTGTTGATGATGATGAAGTCATCCTGTCCGTGTGAAGTGGTATCTTATTGTGGTTTTGTTTTTGGGTTTCCCTAAAGACTGATAATATTTAGTTTTTATATGCTTCTTGTGCATTTGTAAGTCTTCTTTCAAGAAATACAGATTCAGATCCTTTGCATATTTCTAAATTACATTATTTCAAAAGTTTCACTCTCCTTTTCAAAACATTTTCTCTTTTTATTATTGATTTGTATGTGTTCACATTATTTAATCCTATTAACTTACATATTCTGGAGAATGTAGGTGACAGGTGAAAATAATAAATCCTCTCAGATCTCCTTTTTGTTTGGTCCCATGTTAATACTAGAAAGGGTGAAATAGAATTGCAAAGAATTATGCTTTCCATATCAAAATAGTGATACAAAGTTCCGTACTGTAATTACATCAGATGAACTGAGAGCACTTATATTTTACTAAAATCTAAAACAAACTGAGGATTTCAGAGGGGAGGGTGAGGGAATGGGTTAGCCTGGTAGTGGGTATTAAGTAGGGCATGTATTGCAATGAGCACTGGGTGTTACACACAAACAATGAATCATGGAACACTACATCAAAAACTAATGAAGTATGTATGGTGACTAATATAACATAATACAAAAAAAGTAAAACTTATTTTTAAATGAAAAATGGTGGTGAAAGTATTTGCAGTCCTATCTTGGGACTCGGGATTTTTTTTTCCCTTCACCGTTACCCCAGCTCTCTTTAGTTATCCTTAGTTGTTAACATACTACACTGGACCTAGAGCCCAGTCATAACTAGCCCTTTTGAAATGACGTATATTGACCCAGCTTTGCATTGATCACTGACTCTGAGATTGCTCTAGTCTCTACAAAGGAAACTAGGTGCAGTCCTCACTCTGCCTGCACGGCTCCCAAGACCAGTATCCTCATCTCCTGCTTGGCCAGGCTGGTGGATAGGAAATTGAACACAAAACAAATGTGTGTTAGATGGAAGCACTGAGGAAAAAACAGGCACATAATTGCAGAATGGTATATAGTATTAAAATAATAAAGTAGATTGTTTGTCTTAACTTGGTTTCTTTTACATGTGGGCATTTTCATTATCAGCTTTCAAGATCTCAGTAGCCCACAAACATCATCAGAAAACACCATGCATTGCATAAGTAGTGTCCACATTTTGAATTAATAAAAATGTATGTGATTCTTGTTTTTAATAGCTTTTTTTCTACCTCCCATGTGAATTTACAATTTCCTCTGGGTTAAGTGCTGTGAAAAATAAGAATTTTTTTAAGCTGTTTTTTTTTTTAATTTATTTATTTGTCAGAGAGAGAGAGAGAGAGAGAGAGAGAGCACGGGCAGAGGCAGAGGGAGAAGCAGGCTCCCTGCCGAGCAAGGAGCCCAATGTGGGACTCGATCCCAGGACGCTGGGATCATGACCTGAGCCGAAGGCAGCTGCTTAACCAACTGAGCTACCCAGGTGTCCCAAGAATTTAACTTCAGATAACTTTCCACAGCCTCACTAATACTATTTTGAAATGTTGGAGAGACAATCCCCAGGATTTTTTTGCTTCCATGCTGGAAATATTAGGGGGAGATTTAATGAATAGTGTCCCAGCAGAGATATCCCACTCAGAGAAAGTTACAGAGATAAGTAAGCACAAGGAAATGCTTCATAGATGATTTATGGGATAAAATGAAGCTGACTAATGGAATCTTTTATGTGGTAGGACCCAAAAAGAAGAGAAGTTGTTTGCTCTAAAACACAAGGTACAATAATATAGCAACCTCTTTTTATGATAACAAGTAATCACAAAAGTCTACTCCTAGCTAGTGCTTAACATGAAAAAAAAGCAAGAAAAAAAAGAGTAAAAATTGAAATATTTATAGGACTGGTTAGCTCAATGTGTTAAGATGCAGTATTAAGCTGGCCTAGACCATATAATTTAACTTTTATAAATAACTATCAAAATTATCAGTTTATGCCATTTCATTATAAAAATGAGAAACGTGAGGTTTAAAAGGCCAAGTAAATTTTCCAAGAAGGAATTTAAGATTAGTGCCCTCCTACATATGAATTATGTTATTTTCTCTATTTCATCCTATATGTGATTTTTTTCCCTGCCCTTTTCTGCAGCACATAGATTTCCATGCCTCATATTTTTTGTATCATCTGTATGATAAATACTATATTTCATGCAATTCATCTATTGTTTAAAACAGTAAATATTTCAAAATAAGCATTAGTGTTTCATACCTATTTTATAGTCAAAGAATTATGCAGATTCTTGATCCCAGAGTTAGTAAGTGAAATGGCTAGGCTTCAAGTCCAGCAGGGTTGTATAGACCAAGTCCATAGTCATTTTATCAGACAGCGATGATTCTCTAGCTTTACTTATGATAATGAACAAAAACAGGATGAAAAAATCCTACTCAGTTCAGACAATATTGATGGCATTGCTTGACAATAAGTATATTTATTGCATTATGCAGATAGGCAAAAACAAAGGATCAAACCAAGAAAAACCAGAAACCAAATCAAGACAAAACAAAAACTCAGACACAGAAAGAAGATGGGAGAAAGATAAATTGAGAGAAGGAAAAAGAATTTTAAATATGAAGAATGATCCCCTTAAATACTTTTTTAAAAAAGATTTTATTTTATTTATTGAGAGAAAGCATGAGAGAGAAAGAGCAGAAGTGGCGGGGAAGGGCAGAGGGAGAGGGAAAAGAAGATCCCACCCCCAGCAAGGAGCTCCATGTGAGGCTCAATCCCAGGACCCCAGGATCATGACCTGATCAGAGGACTTAAGGGGCTGAGCCACCCAGACACACCCTCCCCCTCCCCCACCACCTTGGTGACTTACCAAGGCTGCAAGATAAAAACAAAAAAAGAAAGAAACCATCAGCAAGGAATAGGCAAATAATTCCTTGAGTTCATACAGAGATAGGTGTAATTTGTATTCCCTCCAGCTAGAGTTGAAAGATCATGTAATACACAGGGCATCTGATAGAGTCCTCAGGATATCACATTAGATAGGGGGGTAAATTAACATTAGACTAAAGAGTACTCTGGGCTCACCTTAAGCAAGTAGAAAAACAAGTCTGGAAAGGATCTAACTCATCCCAAATAACTCAGTTGCATACCAAAACAAAGAGCAATACTATTTAAAGGATTACAGTATAACACAGAAATTAATAATTTAATGTACAAAATGTAGCATACAATAAAAAATTATCAGGCTTGCAAAGAAGCAAGAAAATATGATCAGTAATCAAGATAAAAATCAATAAATATAAACATTCAGAAATAAATATTATTTGATAACCTACTTCATACCAAATAATCTTTAAAACCGTGTGAAAAATGAGAAAAGAGTGAACATGTTAATTAATTGCCTCATAACATGCTTAAGTTTAATTCCACTGTGAAGGAATATATTTTATAATGATTTTACCCAAAAAATAATTGTATTCTTATTTTCTAGAGCAGTAACAACTAAAAATATATAGCTGAAAAACTAAATAATAGGAAACTGAAATAGTGTACAAAATAGGAAAAGTTCTAAAATATTATTATTTCTTGTATTATTAGAAGTATAAATGTATGTGTACATGGATAAGCTACTGGTAGACGTGAGCAATTTATATGAGTGCAGTTGTTCTAAAGGTAGTGACAAGATTCAACTAACTTAAAATTCAACTAATTTAAGATTCCCAGTTCAGTATATCTTAGTATTCATTCTCTAACTCTCATAACAAAATCTTTATCATCTATCTGTCTACTTTATGTTGATAGCATTAAAATGGTTAAAATGCACTCTGTCTTGGCAATAGAGAATACAGAAGATTAAGGTGTGCCTGGGTGGTTCAGTCGGTTAAGCCTCTGCCTTCAGCTCAGGTCATGATCTCAGGGTCCTAGTATTGAGCTCGGCTTTGGGCTCCCTGCTCATCAGGGAGTCTGCTTTTCATTCTCCTCTCTCTCGTGCTCTCCATGACTTGTTCCCTCTCCCTTTCTCTCAAATAAATAAATAAAATCTTAATAAAAAAAAAAAAAAGATAAAGGATGTCTTCTGTTTTTCCTTCTAAGGTCACTAATCCTACAACTTCTGACCAGAAGATTGTATTCTTGCCCTTTTGCTATGGACTCATACTGCACCCTGGTCTTTTAGATGATTCTTCTTTTTCACTAGACATTAATAATTGCTCTGTTACTATTTGCATCCCTAAAGTAGTTTAGGTGCCATCACTAAAACTAGAACCTCAGATTATATGAAAGCATAAGTTCTTTTTAGAACTATCTAAATATCATCTCCTCAGCTAAAAACAACCTGGTACTTTCAAAATCCTGGTGATACTTAGCAGAGAGTGTGCCACAGCTGAAAGGGTCAGTGGTTATATATCCATATAGAGAATTACCCACAAAGTAAATCTGACACAAGGCAATTTCTTTTTTTGAGGTCTTATAGGTCCTTAATTCAAAGCTTCATGTTAATAGGTCAGGAAATAATGCCTGGAACATTTAGGTAGCTCATCGTTGATATGGCTGGTCAGTGGCGGAAGAAGCTAAAGGGTCTATCTCAGCCCATTGCTCCTTCTACCCTATAAAACATCTACATTGTGAAGGAAATAAATACTCGGTTGAGTGCATCACCTTATGTTAAAAATGAAGAGACTGAATGAGCATTGATCAAAGTTGCAAGACAATAGCCACTCTCTTGGAATACCGCCAATTGTCATGATTAACAGCAAGTTGCTACTCCTGTACTTTGTTTCCT
Source organism: Mellivora capensis (assembly GCA_004024625.1). Lineage (NCBI taxonomy): Eukaryota > Metazoa > Chordata > Mammalia > Carnivora > Mustelidae > Mellivora > Mellivora capensis. Next base: position 115,422 of record PISX010003844.1, read on the forward strand.
CACAGCCAAAGACTTTAAAATACCATTTTAACTACGGCACACCAAGGTGTCCATTAAAAAAAATAATAATTGAAAATTAATCTCTTATCATAAGATTTACCTTTTAATACTAGCCAACATTTTTTGAACACCTAGTATCTCAGGGAGAGTACTAAATGCAGTGCATGAATTTCATTTAATTATTTCAACAGTCCTTAGAGTAATGTATTCTTCCATCTTACTATGTGAATTAAGGTTTAAGAAGGATGAGAAACTTTCATAAGGTCATTTCTCCTCTTTTTTCACTGGTTAATAAATAGCAGAGTCAGGATTTACACTCAAAACTGATTGACTTCAGAGCTGTAGTTCTTTTTTTACAGATTTATTTATTTATTTTAGAGGGAGAGAGAGTGAGAGAGTGCAGGAGTTGGGGAGGAGCAGTGGGAGAGGGAGAGACTCTCAAGTGGACTCCCCACTGAGCATGAGCCCATGCAGGGCTAGACCCTAGGACTCTGAGATCATGACCTGAGCCAAAATCAAGAGTCAGATGTTTTACTGACTGAGCTACCAAGGCTGAGCCTTGGTTCTTAACCTTCATATAGCACACACAGATCCCACCTGCATCCAGTCATGGAAACTATCCTTTCTTCTTTTTGTGTATATACTTGCTTTTTGCTTTCAGAGCTTTATCTGCTTTGCTCTAAATCAGGCCTTGGGTCCTACAATTATCTGTTTTCCTCACCTTGTTACATTAATCCTAATAAAAGTTTATACCCACACTAAGAATTTCCCTGAAAACCTATGATGCCAGTTTCTTAAGATTTTCTCTCATGCATTACATTTAGAGATAGCACAAATGTCATAGCTTAGAGCAAATATCAAAAAGCTGTAGCCGAGGGGTCGAATCCAGTCCACTGTTTGTTTTTATAAAGTTTTATTGCAACAATAGTCATGGCTATTTATTTATGCCTTATCTATTACTGCTTTCATATTATAGCAGCTGAATTTAGTAGTTATAACAGAGACCACGTGGCACACAAAATCTAAAATGTTTCCTTATCTGGCCATTTACAGAAGAAAAGTTAGCTACGAGTATAGTCTTCAGTCTAGTAACTGTCCCCAACTTGTTTGCTTTTATCAGTGAGGACCGAAGTACAGAAACCAAGAGTAAACGTTTTGGAAACTTATACTATGATTTGACAGATTAATAGCACATTTTTAAATTTAATAACCAAAAAATAGGGTTGTTTTTGTACTTTTTAAAAGAAGTTTTATTTTACTGGTAATATATTTATTGCACATTATGGAAATATCAGATTGAAGTGAAGAAAAAGAAAAAAAAATAACACTTTCACATGGTGTGGAAAGCACTAGAGTTTTTCCTTGGCTTAAACACCTGGACCTTCAAATGTTCCTTTACTTTTTTTTTTCTCGAGGATTTTATCTAATTCATTCCCAATTTCATTCATTTTATCAGTAACAGACTCTAACAGAGTAAGAATTTGGCTGATCAGATTACTCTGATAGCCATGAGGAAATATGCTTATTTTTATCATTTTAGCTTTTATAAAGCTGAAGAAGAAAATATCATTCTAAATATTTTTATATGCTATTAGTTGTTTGTGAATGTCTCCTCTGTCTAGCTGTAGTTAATCAAAAAAGTTAAATCTGGTTGTCATTTAATAGGTATCCTAAGTTACACAGAGTGACATTTAGCTTTAATGATTTCAATTTTCTTCCATCACTCCTTCTTCCAAATTGTTCTAACTGTGATATTGCTGCATTATACTTTATGCGAGGAGCAAAACTGTAGCATTCTAAATAAGAACTGTTAGCTCTGCTTTATCTTCTGTGGGTATCTCAAAAAGAATACAATGTATTAACAAATAGTGAAATAAATTCAACTTGCACATGCTTTCTTTTCACGATTCTAAGAATATCCTAACTTCTAAAATGGCAGCTCTCTCTACTGAAATTTACAGTGCAGCCTGAGCTGTTTAGTTGAAAGTTGTTTAACTCTTTTCTGAGAGAGATGAGCATAATGGCCCAATTTATAGGAAACAACCAAAGCTAGTATTTGTATCTTTTTTCTTATTTTCCTGAATAAAATTAATGTATGCTTCATGTATGGTTGCATTTGATTACTAGCTCTTAAATCCCATTTCACGAAAGGAGGCAGAGGGAGTGATTGACTGGTACAGGATCTCACAACTAGGAAAGGATCTGGAACTTGACTCTGTGTTTTCTAAACTCAGTCTTCTGTTTCTCTGTTATTCAGCTTTACTTTGCCATCTAATTGCCTGTGCCTTAGCCATAAAATTTCTTTGCCTAGCTTTGTTTACAGCCTGTTGATTTAAGGAAGCTGTATCAAATCCCCCAGTTATCAGCATGGTAAAAATCCAAACCCTTTCAAAATGTTCGCTGTTACTGAATATTCATTATTTGGAAATCACTACCAAAATATGCTGAGTTCTGTTAGGCTCTAAAGTATAAAGAGGAGACAGAAAACAGATGCGTGAGGGAAACCAGACTTCTGAAAATGTTGCAAGTAATTGGCATCCCTTAGACAGTGCCACCTTCCAGGTTTATCTGCATATAACCCCACAATCCCAGCATAATTGCATTCCCATAAAATGAAGCATCCTAAAATCGTAGAAAAAAAATTTCTGGCATTGGTGGGTAGGTTATAACTCTGTAGAAAATGCAATTGCCCTAGAGAAAACTTTTGATATGGAAAATAGCTCAGATTTATCCCAATGCCTCTCACAATTAGCTCTTTTACTAAATGGGCCTATTAATCTCAATATTTCCAGGATGATTGTTTGTGGCTCAGTGATAAATATCAAGGCACCATCTGCACATAAAATCTCTTTATATTCCTTTCCTCTTGTTAGTGTGTCTTGATGGTAATGCTATTCACAAGGCTATGTATTTACTGGTAGAAAAAAAAATAGTACATTTTCCTTATTGAGCTTTAGGTGACTTTATACACACCAAACATATTTTTCTAATTTTACCTTTTGTGGGGAACTGTTCTGCTCTGAAAATTAGTAAAAAAAAAAAAAAAAAAAAGGATCTATGTAACCAGTTCACTTAAAATAACAACCCTGGCTCACCTTGTCCCAGAGTTGTACCTGTAACATAAGACAGTACAGTTCAAGGAATTATGTGGCCAAATACTAAAGATGTTCTCACCAGGAACTTGTTTGTAAATGATAAATAGTATAGTATTTAAGTAATTGTGAAATGTGTGACACTGGCAGAAAAAAAGAAAACTCATGTCGGTAATGACCTCTTTTTGATACACCATTTATAAACAAATGGGAAATTTAACCATTGTGAAATTTCATCAGAATGACCCCAGCAAGGAGCCTCTGGTAGCTCTGTTGGTGAAGCATCTGCCTTTGGGTCAGGTCATGATCCCAGGGTCCTAGGATTGAGCCCCTGCTCAGTGGGGAGTCTTCTTCCTCCCTCTCCGTTAGCCCCTCTCCCCCAATCATGCTCTCTCTCTCAAATAAATAATTAAAATCTTTAAAATTAAAAAAATAAGCCCAGCATATTTATAACCATAATGTGCCAAATTATTATTATAAAAGAAGAATAATATATTTGTCAACAGTTTTTCTTAACTCTGAGTTCAAATGTGCTGCCAACCTAATTCATATCCTTTTGTAGGGCAATAACTTTCAACATAGGGTGGAGGGTGGCATGTATCTTAATAAATCTTGTACACATTTGGTGAAGTGTCTTAATTTCCATTTGACAGAAAATGCGCAGATGCATTGATTGACTTGTTAAAGGTTATTTTTGAAATCTGTATTGACTTTTAGCTCCTACTTAAAAATTATTCCACAGATTTATAAAAAGGGAGATAACATTTTTTTCACTATTCATATCTCTATTTCTTCATTCCTTTGTGTGAGTTTGTACTAAGTGGGGACAGCTGGGCATTATCTTCATAAAGTATTTCTTGTCATGTACTACTAGGTTTCAGAATCATACATGGATTAATTAATTCATTTATTTCTAAAATATATCCTGAGTGTTTTGTGTACTATGTATCTTGATAAGCAGATTTACTTCTCTGTAAAATTCTCCCATGACTGTGTGCTGTAGATACAGTAACTTCTCTTTCACAGATGAGAAAGAAGAACCAAAAATCTTAAACCAGTAGCCCAGAGACATGTATCCAGTAAATGAGAAAAAAAGGAATTGAGAAGTTAGGCTTCTAAATTAAGATGAGGGTCCTTTCCATTCTTTCCAGTTGCTTTTCAAACATATGTTATTAACTTCATTCAGACACTTCTCTATGACATCTTCAGAAAAGGGCACAGAAGGATTAGAATGTGCATGCTTATGGCGTTAGGATGAGGAGAAGAGTAGAAAAAAGAAATAACATTTATTGAATACTTTTATTTTCAGGTAATTTTTATTTTTTTCTTTATAAATTTTATCTATAAAAAACACTAAAGATTAGGGCACCTGGGTGGTTCAGTGGGTTAAGCCCCTGCATTCGGCTCAGGTCATGATCTCAGGGTCCTGGGATCGAGTCCCACATCGGGCTCTCTGCTCAGCGGGGAGCCTGCTTCCTCCTCTCTCTCTGCCTACTTGCGTTCTCTCTTTGTCAAATAAATAAATAAAATCTTAAAAAAAAAAAAAAACCGCTAAAGATTATATGCACTGGACAGTACCGTCAGAGAGAGCAAATAATCCATCTAAGATCTTACAGTTTATAATGAGAGAGCTCCAAAACCAGGATTTCTGTTTTTTAAACTAAGGTTGTTAATCAGTGTTTGGCATTTCTCAAACTTCAGTAGGCAGGGGTAACAACTGCAGACCAGTTAAAGCACAGATTCCAGAGCAGTGACATCAGCATAATGGCGGAGCAGATTAGCCCAAAGTCTTATACTCACACGGAAACATCAGAATAGAAGAAAAGAAAAAAAAGCAGAAAATGTCAGAACCAACTTTGATGGGACCCTGGAAAACAGTTAAAAGTTTGTAAAACCCAAGTGAATGCTGAATCAAGAAAAAGGCAACTTGAAAACATAAGGAAGGTTTTCTGGTGTTTTAATTTGCCCTTGCCTCACTCCATCCCTGAAGCCATGGCAGTCCTAAATCAGTCAGCGCTGCTTTCAGTGTGGGATGCTAGTTTCAGGTACCAGAGTGAGGAGTGCAGATCTCAGGTGCAGGTTATTGGGTTTGCCTGTTCTATGCTGTCTGGGGCTACCAGAAAGACTGTGTAAGTGCTTGTATCTATTTTGCCTGCATCAGAACTTGAGCCAGGGAACTAATAAGCGTGGCTGGAAAACTCTGCAAGGTGAACTAACAAAATTGCAGATGCCTGGGGCAAGAGATTATGTTCAAGACACACAAGTGATCATCAAAAGCATAGAGGAAAAGCTGGTTGAAATTACATCAGAAATTAGGACATTCAAAAGCACTTGTGTATACAGGGTGTTTAGAAAGCCATGTCCAGTAAACAACAGAACACCAAAACAAACAAACAAGCAAAAAGCCACCAAAATATATAATGCAAAAAATGACAGAATTGTAAGGAGAAATATACTTACAATAATAGAGATTTCAATATACCACTTTTAATAAGATAACGTTTATATAAAAGATCAATAAGGAAATGGAGAATTTGACCAATACTATAAACACACGGGACGCAACAATGTACAGAATACTCCTCACAGCAAGAGAACTCCTTCTCATGTGCATGTGAAATGTTTTCCAAGATAAATCACATGTCAGACCACACACAGGCCTCAATGAATTTAAAAAGAATGAAATCATACAAAGTATCTTCTCCAACAAAAATGGAATGGAGCTGGAAATCAAGAACAGAAGGAAAACTAGAAAATTCACAAATAAGGAGAAATTAGGGTTAGGTTAATCCTAACCCTAACCCTAACCCTAACTACACTCTCGTAAACAATCAGTAGGTCAAAGAAAAAATCACAAGGGAAACTAGAGATGGAGACAAATTAAAATGGAAATGCAACATTCCAAAACTAATGTAAAACAGTGCTGAAGTATGGGTAGCTATAAATGCCTACATTAAAAAGGATCTCAAATCAATAACTAACTTAACATCTTTAGGAAATAGAAAAGATGAACAAACTAAACCAAACAGTAGCAGAAGAAAAGAAATAATAGAGATTAAAGAAGACTTTTTAAAAATAGGGAATAGAAAAACAGTACCAAAAAATAATAAAACCAAAGTTGATTTTTTAGAAAAATCAACACAGAGAAAGAGAGAAAGGAAGAAAGGAAAAATTAACTCACAAGTATTAAATAATCAGAAGCACGAAACAGGTTTCTGTAGGAATAAGTTTGACAAAATGTATGTAGTTTATATAATGTAGGACCTTTATTCTTTCACACGTATATCCTTGGTGAATATCTTAGAAAAGATCACCTTGAGGAGATGGACTATCTTAAATTGCAGAACCTTGGAAATTGCAGAGACCAAACAAACATTTCGTTGTTTATCTTTGATCCATAAAGTTATTTGGAGCAAGTAAAACAATACCTTAGCATAGTTGGGTAGGGCATAATATTTTCTCTGTTGAGTTCCCAGTGCCTTAATTGCAAACTTCTGAAGATATGTGTTACAGCCTTTAGCATAGGATGTGTATTCTTTATGAAGCTAGTAAAACTGAAGGGAAAATTGTTTAAATCTTTATCTTTACAGAACTTTCCTCAATCACATGTACAATATAAAATATATGTCTTAACCCATCTAAGCTCCTAAAGTAAACCTGTCTTTCTGTTTATCTACAATATTATTTATCTCTTTAAAATGTTTCTGTTAAAATCTTCATGATACTTACTAAATCTGAAGTTATTTATTTCTGTATCAACTGTGTATCTAATATACATCATCTCATTAAATGTAAATTGCATGAGGTTTGGGGCCCCTTCTACATCACTAGGTCCTATAACAGTGTTTATAACATAGCAAGAGCTTAAGAAATATTTTTTAAATGACTGATAAAGGAAAATGTTATTATCCTCATCATCTTAAATGCAGAGACTTTTAAAAATTATGTTATGTTAGTCATTGTACAGTACATCTTTAGTTTTTGATGTAGCGTTCCATGATTCACTGCGTAGTATGTGCCTTCCCTAATACTCATCACTGGGTTCACCCCTCTCCCCTGTAAAACCCTCAGTTTGATTCCCAGAGTCCATAGTGTCTCATGGTTAGTCTCCCCCCTCTGATTCCCCCTGCCCTTCCTTTTCCCCTTCCTTCTCCTAATGTCCTCCATGCTATTCCTTATGTTCCACAAATAAGTGAAGCCATATGATAATTGCCTTTATCTGTTTGATTTATTTCACTTGTCATAATTTTCTCCAGTTCCATCCATGTAGATGCAAATGTTGGGTATTCATCCTTTCTGATGGTAGAGAATTTTCTTACCACAAACCTATTCACTCATCCATACTTAGTGACTCTTCTCTTTGTCCTCTTTTTGTTCTGCCTGTTCCAGGCTTTTTAGACACTTTCCATCCAATTTTTGCCACTAATCTTTTACCTATTTTAGACATGCCAGATATTCCCAGTGAATACACTTGAAGCACTTATGTGACCATACCATTGCTATGCTCAAAATTATAACAATAAATAACATATTCAGTGCCTCCACACTTCAATTCCATCCTCATTTCTGAACACACCAATTTCCTATCAACTCTGGCTCACATGCACCAAAGTTCTCACTGTTTCTTAAAGATTATTTATTTATTTATTTATTTATTTGTTTGACAGAGATCACAAGTAGGTGAGAGGTAGGCAGAGGGGGAGGGGGAAGCAGGCTCCCTGCTGAGCAGAGAGCCTGATGCAGGGCTTGATCCCAGGACTCTGGGATCATGACTTGAGCCAAAAGCAGAGGCTCAACTCACTGAGCCACCCAGGTGCCCCTTCAGTGTTTCTTAACTTAAGCAAGAATGACAGCTCCAGTCCAGGAAGTGCTCCTTGCACATCAGGAACTATATTAAGCACTAAAATTCATTATCTCATATAATCTTAATAACGCTCCTGTAATTTAGATGCCACTGTTATATTCTTTGTTTTTTACAAGGGACAGGAACTTTGTCACAGGGTGCAGAGGGTCAGAGCTAGGATTCTAATTGATATTGCTCTGATGGTAGACCCTGCTCTCCCTGCCACTGTTCCTCATACTGCCCCTGTTTCCTGCTCTGAGAGGTGTTTGTATGCTTGCTCCCCAGTTATATACAATGGATCTCTCAGCTTCAAGGCCCAATTCAAATGCCACATCCAACTTGATGCTTTAAGTTGCAATTAAATTCTTGTTTTTCTACATTTTCATATCCTTTTTATACTTACGTAGCAACCTTTGCATTTTTTGGTGTGCTATTATCAGACATATGGAAGCCTGCTTTTACAGTGTGAAACATATTTTTATCCTCAATCAATGTCTCGCCTCCAAATACATTCATTAAAAATTTCTGAAATGTTTTTCTTAAGAATCTGAACAAGAAATGCAAACAACAACAACAAAATTCCCAAACATTTCCATGATATATTTCTTGGTTGCATTTGTTAAAACAAAACAAAAAAATCAAAGATGCATATAATGAAATGTCAGAATTTAAGGAGAATAGCAAGAGGGAATTGTTCAACTCTACTTCTGATAGACTTAGCTGAATCTCAGGAAGATTAAAAAGGCAATTTGCAAGTTAAATTGCTAATAAACCCAAACCCAATTTTGTAATCACTTTTCCTGAGCTGGTAAGCTGTGGGTTCATGAGGGAACACTGTTTCCTAGAAGGCACCAGAGAACACCTGAGGTCCTGTCACTTCTTTCTCCAAGTTATCTTGTCCTGCTTAAATAAGCTAGAATCAATGAAAGAGGTTTATCCAAAAAGGAATGAAGGGGGAAAGGTATGGAGGGAGGGGGGAAGGGAGGAAGGAAGGAAGGAAGGAAGGAAAAGGAAGGATGGATATTTAGAATATAAGAATCAACATCAGAACAATGAGGGAAGAATTAACTTATATTTTAAAAGCATTTCTTCTTTCTTAACATATTTCTTTTTTGAATGTGTTAAGTTCCAGTAAATCACGCAGCATGTTATAAACTTACAGTGGTTATCAAAATACATAAAACCTGGTTTCTATATGTGTGAACATATAGTCTAAATAATTATTTTCTGGGTGGCGCCTGGGTGGCTCAGTGGGTTAAGGCCTCTGCCTTCAGCTCAGGTCATGGTCCCAGGGTCCTGGGATCGAGCCCCCGCATTGGGCTCTCTGTTCAGCAGGGAGCCTGCTTCCTCCTCTCTTTCTCTCTGCCTCTCCGCCTACTTGTGATCTCTGTCTGTCAAATAAATAAATAAAATCGTTAAAAAAATTAAAAAATAAATAATTATTTTCTGAAATGTGTTGTGTGGAACACTGATCCCAAGTGATAGTAATTGAAAAAGATATTTCCAAGAAAAATCCATAGGCATTTTATAATGTACAAATGTTCTTGATGAAGGACATTAAATATTTTAATAATCTGAGGGGCACCTGGGTGGCTCAGTGGGTTAAAGCCTCTGCCTTCGGCTCAGGTCATGATCCCAATGTCCTGGGATCGAGCCCCACGTCGGGCTCTCTGCTTAGTGGGGAGCCTGCTTCCCCCCCTCTCTCTGCCTGCTTCTCTGCCTATTTGTGATCTCTCTCTGCCATATAAATAAAATAAATAAAATCTTAAAAAAAATTAATAAACCGAGCAATAAGGCACTTGTTTAATTCTGGCTGACCATGAATTTCTCAAATTGATTTGAGTAAGTTACCCATCCCCTTACACCTTTTTACGTTTGAAAAGCACCTACTTTAAAAGACTCTTTTAGTACCCCAAGTTATTGCTGCATGACCCATGGAAAAGAAGACCCTTCTCTTAAAATACTCTGTCACAGAGTATTTTTAAGTGAGGTTTTTTTTTTAAGATTTTATTTAGTTATTTGACAGAGATCACAAGCAGGGGGAAAGGTAGCCAGAGAGAGAGAGGGGGAAGCAGGCTCCCTGCTGAGCAGAGAGCCCAATGTGGGGCTCAATTTCAGGACCCTGGGATCATGACCTGAGCCGAAGGCAGAGGCTTTAACCCGCTGAGCCACCCAGGCGCCCTTTAAGTGAGTTTTATTGACATTTGGAAACTGTCTTTGAGTATTAAAAATGTCAGAAGACACTTCAAATAATATTATTCTAAAATCCACACCTTGAATTTGTCCTTCCTAGTTAGGAAGGACTCCTGGACAATAAACTAAACACCGAATCTCTCATTTTAATGTTCAAATTATTTGGCCTTCCCTATATTACTTGTAAAAAAATGCCATGCTGGAGAAAAAAGACTATCTAGTGATTTTTAAGTGTCATTTACCACACCAGTGCCCAGAAAATATTTCATTGTCATAGTCCATTTAATTGAGTTAAAGATTGTGTGCTAACTAGCTAATTCTTACCTGTGTGATCAGTGAGTACAAGGGTTGGATCATTGCCCAAAAATTATTTGTACTATTTCTATAGAGGGAGAGAGAGGTATAAAAAGAGGGAGGGGTCTCTTTTGGTATACCTTGGGGTCACTGTCCTGTGAGTTTTGACATTAGGATATAAGAGCATAATCAGTTATATGCTGATGTTACCTAGAAGCATGGGGATGGCCCCATTCTGAGGAAAATGTCTATATTAGTATAATGTCATTTTTTTCTTAATGGTAGATTGTTTGTAGTGCAGTAAGATGTAGCTGTCTTTCTAGTTGCTAAAACTAGCAATACTCAAACATAATTTAATTTAATTTAATTCTTCTATTTCCTATGTCTTTGTTAGTATTCTTTATTTTATCTCTACTTGTTTTGATTTGACTTTCCAAATTTGTACATATATTTATTGCCATTTTAGAAAGAAGAACATCTGGTATTTATTATTCTCATTTCCAGTTCATTTGTATTGATCTTTTTCTTTATTATAACTCTTTGTGAAGGTCTGTTTCTTAAAATGAATGCATGGCTCTTTTATTTTATTCACATAATACTACATAAATTTAATGTTATGTGTTTGCTAATAAATGTGTATAGAATAGACACTGTAGGTTTTCATTACATGATTATCATCTTATTAGTTAATAAAGAATTGGCAACGTGAATGTATATTTCTTCTTTAACCCAAGAATTATGTAAGCTTTTACTTCTCAAATTAAAAAGTAATTTTGTCTTGCTTATTAAAACTTGCACATATCTTATCAATATCAATAAGCTTTTTAGAATTCTTCTGGTGACATATTGTCATTCTCTTTTTTCTTTTTTACATATGTATGTACAAATATACATTTTATGTCAATGATTAGTATAATATATACTATGACTATGAAATATAAAATTATATGGGTATTAACCTTAATTCAAACCTAAAGTTTTTCTATTTTACTGGTGATTTTAGCCCATTTACAATTTTAGGATATGAAAACATTTTTTGAAATTTAAGTCATATTCATGTTTTATATTTTTGTTCATTACAATTCATTATTTAAAAAATTTTTTTAAATTTCATTTCTTTCCAGCATAACAGAATTCATAGTTTTACAACACACCCAGTGCTCCATGCAATGCGTGCCCTCCATAATACCCACCACCTGGCTCCCCCAACCTCCCACCCCCCGCCCCTTCAAAACCCTCAGGTGGTTTTTCAGAGCCCATAGTCTCTCATGGTTCATCTACCCCCCAATTTCCCTCAACTCCCTTCTCCTCTCCATCTCCCCATGTCCTCCGTGTTATTTGTTATGCTCTGCAAATAAGTGAAACCATATGATAATTGACTCTCTCTGCTTGACTTATTTCACTCAGCATAATCTCTTCCAGTCCCGTCCATGTTGCTACAAGAGTTGGGTATTCATCCTTTCTGTTGGAGGCATAATACTCCATAGTGTATATGGACCACATCTTCCTTATCCATTCGTCCGTGGAAGGGCATCTTGGTTCTTTCCACAGTTTGGCGACCGTGGCCATTGCTGCTATAAACATTGGGGAACAGATAGCCCTTCTTTTCACCACATCTGTATCTTTGGGGCAAAAACCCAGTAGTGCAATTGCAGGGTCATAGGGAAGCTCTATTTTTAAATTCTTAAGAAATATCCACACTGCTCTCCAGAGTGGCTGCACCAACTTCCATTCCCACAGGCAGTGTAAGAGGGTTCCCCTTTCTCCACATCCTCTCCAACACACGTAGATTCCTGTCTTGCTAATTTTGGCCATTTTAACTGGTGTGAGGTGTTATCTCAATATGGTTTTAATTTGAATCTTCCTGATGGCAAGTGGTGATGAACATTTTTTCATGTGTCTCATAGCCATTTGTATGTCTTCATTGGAGAAGTGTCTATTCATATCTTCTGCCCATTTTTTGATATGATTATCTGTTTTGTCTGTGTTGAGTTTGAGAAGTTCTTTATAGATCCTGGATATCAACCTTTGTCTGTACTGTCATTTGCAAATATCTTCTCCCATTCTGTGGGTTGCCTCTTCGTTTTGTTGACTGTTTCCTTTGCTGTGCAGAAACTTTTGATTTTGATGAAGTCCCAAAAGTTCATTTTCACTTTTGTTTCCTTTGCCTTTGGAGACACATCTTGAAAGAAGTTGCTGTGGCTGATATCAAAGAGGTTACTGCCTATGTTCTCTTATAGGATTCTGATGGATTCCTCTCTCATGTTGAGGTCCTTTACCCATTTCGAGTTTATTTTTGTGTAGGGTGTAAGAGAATGGTTGAGTTTCATTTTTTTACATATAGCTGTCCAATTTTCCCAGCACCATTTATGAAGAGACTGTCTTATTTCCACTGTATATTTTTTCCTGCTTTGTCGAAGATTATTTGACCATAGAGTTGAGGGTCCATATCTGGGCTCTCTACTCTGTTCCACTGGTCTATGTGTCTGTTTTGATGCCAGTACCATGCTGTCTTGGTGATCACAGCTTTGTAGTAAAGCTTGAAATCAAGTAACGTGATGCCGCCAGTTTTATTTTTGTTTTTCAACATTTCCTTAGCAATTTGGGGTCTCTTCTGATTCCATACAAATTTTAGGATTATTTGCTCCAGCTCTTTGAAAAATATCAGTGGAATTTTGATCAGAATGGCATTAAAAGTATAGATTGCTCTAGGTAGTATAGACATTTTAACAAAGTTGATTCTTCCCATCCAAGAGCATGGAATGGTCTTCCATATTTTTGTGTCTTCTTCAATTTCTTTCATTTCTGTAGTTCCTCGAGTACAGATCCTTTACCTCTTTGGTTAGGTTTATTCCCAGGTATCTTATGGTTCTTGGTGCTATAGTAAATGGAATCGATTCTCTAATTTCCCTTTCTGTATTTTCATTGTTAGTGAATAAAAAAGCCACTGATTTCTGCACATTGACTTTGGATCCTGCCACGTTACTGAATTGCTTATGAGTTCTAGTAGTTTGGGGGTGGGGTCTTTTGGGTTTTCCATATAAAGTATCATGTCATCTGCGAAGAGAGAGAGTTTGACACTTTCATTGCCAATTTGGATACCTTTTATTTCTCTTTGTTGTCTGACTGCTGTTGCTAGGACTTCTAATACTATGTTGAACAAGTGTGGTGAGAGTGGGCATCTTTGCCATGTTCCTGATCTCAACGGGAAGGCTGTGAGCTTCTTCCCATTGAGGATGATGTTTGCTGTGGGTCTTTCATAGATAGATTTTATGAAGTTCAGGAATGTTCCTTCTATCCCTATACTTTGAAGCGTTTTAATCAGGAACGGATGCTGGATTTTGTCAAATGCTTTTTTTGCATCAACTGAGAGGACCATGTGGTTCTTCTCTCTTCTCTTATTGATTTCTTCTATTACATTGATTGATTTGCGAATGTTGAACCATCCTTGTGACCCAGGGATGAATCCCACCTTGTCATGGTGGATAATCTTTTTAATGTGCTGTTGGATCCTGTTTGCTAGGATCTTGTTGAGAATCTTAGCATCCATATTCATCAGTGATATTGGTATAAAATTCTCCTTTTCGGTGTGGTCTTTGCCTGGTTTGGGGATCACGGTAATGCTGGCTTCATAAAAAGAGTCTGGAAGACTTCCTTCTGCTTCAATTTTTTGAAACAGCTTCAGGAGAATAGGTGTTATTTCTTTGAAAGTTTGGTAAAATTCCCCAGGGAATCCTTCAGGTCCTGGGCTCTTGCTTTTTGGGAGGTTTTTGATCACTGCTTCAATCTCGTTATAAGATATTGGTCTATTCGGGTTGTCAATTTCTTCCTGGTTCAATTTTGGGAGTTTATATTTTTCTAAGAATGCATCCATTTCCTCTAGGTTGCTTAACTTATTGGCATATAACTGTTGATAATAGCTTCTGATGATTGTTTCTACTTCCTTGATGTTAGTTGTGATCTCTTCCTTTTCATTCATAATTTTATTAATTTGAGCTTTCTTTCTTTTCTTTTGGATTAGTGTGGCCAATGGTTTATCGATGTTATTGATTCTTTCAAAAAACCAGCTTCTAGTTTCATTGATACGTTCTATTGTATCTCTAGTTTCTACCTCAATGATCTCTGCTCTAATCTTGATTATTTCCCTTCTTGTGTGTGGAGTTGGTTAAATTTGTTGTTGATTCTCCAGTTCTTTAAGGTGTAGAGACAGCTGTTGTATTCTGGATCTTTCAATTTTTTTGAGGGAGGCTTGGATGGCAGTGTATTTCCCCCTTAGGACCGCCTTTGCTGTATCCCATAGGTTTTGGGCCTAAGTGTCTTCATTCTCATTGGTTTCCATGAATTGTTTAAGTTCTTCTTTGATCTCCTGGTTGATCCAAGCATTCTTAAGCAAGGTGGTCTTTAGCTTCCAGGTGTTTGAGTTCCTTCCAAACTTTTCCTTGTGGTTGAGCTCCAATTTCAAAGTATTGTGATCTGAGAATATGCAGGGAATAATCTCAGTCTTTTGGTATCGGTTGAGTCCTGATTTGTGACCCAGCATGTGGTCTATTCTGGAGAAGGTTCCATGTGCACTTGAGAAGAATGAGTATTCTGTTGTTTTAGGGTGGAATGTTCTGTATATATCTATGAGGTCCATCTGGTCCAATGTGTCATTCAATGCTTTTGTTTCTTTATTGATTTTCTGCATGGATGATCTGTCTATTACTGAGAGAGGCATGTTAAGATCTCCTACTATCA
>PISX010003845.1:0-24090 GCA_004024625.1 Mellivora capensis
GGGACGCCTGGGTGGCTCAGTTGGTTGAGCAGCTGCCTTCGCCTCAGGTCATGATCCCAGCGTCCTGGGATCGAGTCCCACATCGGGCTCCTTGCTCGGCAGGGAGCCTGCTTTCCCTCTGCCTCTGCCTGCCTCTCTGTCTGCCTGTGCTTGCTAGTTCTCTCTCCCTCTCTCTGACAAATAAATAAATTAAAAAAAAAAAAAGTTCCTTTTCTCAAAGAATACCATTGAGGCACTTGGGTAGCTCAGTTGGTTGAGCATCCAACTCTTGGTTTCAGCTCAGGTCATGATCTCTCAGGGTCCTGGGATCAGGCTCTGTGTTCAACACAGAGTCTGCTTGTCCCTATCACTCTACTCCTTCCCTACTCATGCTCTCTCTCTCCCAAGTATATAAATCTATAAAATCTTTCAAAATAATATATAATAAAAATTAAAAAATAATAAACTACTGCTACTATTACTACTGCTAATAATAATACCATCAACTTCAGTCCAGGTCCAAAATTAAACTTAGGAATTAGATGTATTTGGCTGACTCAGTCAGTAGAGCATGCAGCTTTTGATCTCAGGGTCATGAGTTCAAGCCCAACACTGGACGTGGAGCCTACTTTAAAAATAAATAAATAAATAAATAAACAAAAAATAGAACTTAGGAATCACTCTATATCTCTTTATCCCTTATCGGACATATCTAATCATCAGTAAGACTTAGTGATTTTAATTTCTTTTTTTTTTTTTTAAGATTCTTTAAATGTATTTATTTGACAGACAGAGATCACAAGTAGGCAGAGAGGCAGGCAGAGAGAGAGGGGGAAGCAGGCCCCGCACCGAGCAGAGAGCCAGACACGGGGCTCGATCCCAGGACCCTGGGATCACGACCCGAGCCGAAGGCAGAGGCCTTAACCCACTGAGCCACCCAGGTGCCCCAGTGATTTTAATTTCTTAATACTGACCCACATTTCTTAGTTTCCTGTCAATAGTCATCTCTAACCAAATGGCTACAATAACACTCCAGCTGGCCTTTCTGAATCCTCTCCTTTTCCTCTCCAGTTCATCTTCCTTCCTGTAGCTTTGGTGATCATAGTGATTGCTGATCATGCACTTAATATTCTTAGACTAATGATCAAAATATTTGTTGTGGCCTATAATGTCTTACATGAATTAAATTTTTCCTCCTTTTCCTGCCTCATTAAACTATTCTCTGCACTTTGGCACATCGATTTCTTTCATTTCCTTTTTTTTTTTTTTTTTCTAAGTAGACTCTACACCCAATGTGGGGCCTTAACTTATGACCCTGAGGTTAAGAGTTGCATGCTCGTTCTACTGAGCCAGCCAGTTGCTCCTCTTTTATTTCTTTATAAGATCCTGATCTCTTCATGCTCAGCCATGTTCCATCCTACCTCAGGACCTTCATGATGATGTTTTTTATGCCTGGATGCCCTTTCACTTATCTTTGTCCATTTGAACTGCTATAACAAAAATGCCATCAACTGGGTAGTTATTGAACAACTGAAATTTATTTCTTATATTTCTGGAAGCTGGAAGTCCAAGATCAGGGTGTCAGCATGGTCAGGTGAGAATCCTCTTCCAGGTTGCAGACTTCTCATTGTATCCTTACATATTGGAAGACCAAGCTGTTTAGGGTCTCAGTTATTACAGCATTAATCTCATTCATGAGGGCTCTGCCCTCATGACCTAATAAATGCCTTCCAAATGTCCATCTCCTAATACTATCACAGGGAGAATTAAGATTTCAATATATAAAATATGATGGGGGACACAAACATTCAGACCATAGTACTCTCTTTTCACTAAATAAATTTCTGTTAATAATCCTTAAGAGCTCAACTCAGTTACCACTTCTGCAGGAAAGTTTTCCCTGACTCTCCTTTTACCCACCCCCTCTACTATTTGCCCTCTTATTATATATATTCTCATTGCTTCCTGCGGTTTTCCTTAATAGGGCTTATCACTGATTGTAGTTTTTGGTGTTTATTAGTGTAATTATCTGTATATCCCCCTGAGGTATAAGCTTTTTGAGAATATAAATTGATTGTCTGTTTGTCTCATTATCATATCCCCAGTGCCTAACACATAGAAAATATTCAACAAAGTCAAAAGAATCCAAATTTGAGAGACAGGAGATAACTCTAGAATTTGGAGGAGGAAAGCTCTCCTGGCTACTCATTACCCTAATGCTAAAAGCATAAATCATTTTCACTGTATTTGTAAAAAGATAGTATGAAGAGAGATCATAGTCATTTTTTTTATATGGTGCCTGAAAATAGTATCTTTGCACAAAAGTTAGGAGTCAAGGAGGAGGCCTTGCTAAATTTACAATAAATTACTACACCTTAAATTTCCTTCAAGGACGTGCCAGTAAATGTAGTTCAGCAGTCTCAGGGGAGCCTTTACCATTATTCTTACCAAAGAATAATATGATTCAAGGATACACCTTTAGGAGAATCTGGGTGGCCTAGTTGGTTAGGCATCTGCCTTTGGCTCAGGTCCTGGCCTTGGGATCTTAGGATTGAGCCTTACGTCGGGCTCCCTGCTCAGCAGAGAGCCTGGTTCTCCCTCTCTCTTCCCCTTACCCTACTCATGCACGCATATGCTCTCATTCTTTTTTTTTTTTTTTAATTTATTTATTTGTCAGAGAGAGGGAGAGAGAGCGAGCGAGCACAGGCAGACAGAGTGGCAGGCAGAGGCATAGGGAGAAGCAGGCTCCCTGCCAAGCAAGGAGCCCGATGTGGGACTCGATCCCAGGACGCTGGGATTATGACCTGAGCCGAAGGCAGCCGCTTAACTAACTGAGCCACCCAGGCGTCCCAAAAAAACACATCTTTCACTGCCTATATAAGGAAAAAAAACCTGCTACCCAGAAAGAGTAGGATTTTAAAGTACTGAGTTGTATGTGGCTTAAAATCAGAAAATAAAAAGAAATAATGGGGTGTCTGGGTGGCTCAGTCAGTTAAGCATCCCATTCAATTTCAGCTCAGGTCATGAGATACAGCCCTGTGTGCGGCTCTGCACTCAGCATGGCCTCTACTTGTCCCTCCCTCCCTCTACTCCTCCTTTCCCCCTACCCTTGCCTGGCTTGTATAGGTGTATACACTCTCTCTCAAATAAGTAAATTAGTAAACAAACAAACAAACAGTACTACTCTTATTTTGGTTCTTCCTAGTTGGTCTCCCTTTCCTGGACAAGGCTTATAGGAAGATTGTTGACCTGAATTTTCAATCTCTGTTGGATGGTAAGTTCAAATACTCATCCACTAAAAATATGTTGAATATTTACAAGTATAATTTGCTCCTTGAGAACTCTTTCATATACAAAGTAAATATAAACAATAATAATAATAATAATAATTTGTTCTTAGAAATGTGTACTAGACATAAATTTCTTGGATAATGTTCTAAATGTTGGGTAGGATTTTAAAGAAACTATTTTTTTCAATATTACTAGATTTTAAGCAGTGATTAATGATAACTATTTCCTAATTCAAAAATTACCATTCTGAGTACTTATACTATATCAAGCATTTGTATTATATCAACGCTTTGAAGTAAGTATTCCTTGTTTTATAAATTGGGCAACTATAGCTCAAAAGAAGTAAGTGTGTTTAGGATCCCTCAGGTTGTAAGGAGAGGCAGGATTTAAATTCATTTGCATTATATTTAAACCTATGGTTTTAAGCAAGTTCTATTCCGTATATGAAAAAGGCTTGAGTTCTTTTTTTTTTTTTTTTTAGATTTTTTATTTATTTATTTGAGAGAGAGGCAGTGAGAGAGAGCATGAGCGAGGAGAAAGTCAGAGGAAGAAGCAGACTCCCCGTGGAGCTGGGAGCCCGATGCGGGCCTCGATCCCCGGACTCCGGACTCCGGGATCATGACCCGAGCCGAACAGTCGTCCAACCAACTGAGCCACCCAAGCGTCCCAAGGCTTGAGTTCTTATAAGAATGTCTATGAGGCACCTGGGTGGCTCAGTTGGTTAAGCATCTGCCTTTGGCTCAGGTCATGATACCAGGGTCCTGGGATCGAGTCTTCCATCGGGCTCCTTGCTCAGTGGAGAGCCTGCTTCTCCTTTTTCCAATCCCCTGCTTGTGTTCTCTGTCAAATAAATAAAATCTTTTTAAAAAAAAGTCTATGTTCACTATATATACACATTGATTTATGTGCTTGAAAATAAAATGCAGAGGATACTTAAATACCTAATAGTTTGAAGGTATTTCTAGCTTATGTGTATAAGATATTTGAAAATAAGTAATAAACTGTTTTGATTTGGTTTTTTTTCCTTCCTCAGAGGATCAAGCTCCTCCTTCTTCCCTTTTAGTTCATAAGCTTATTTTCCAGTATATTGAGGAACAGGAATCCTGGAAGAAGAAATGTACAACACAGCATCAAGTACCTAAGGTAAATCTGATTGAAATATTTTGAAGGAAATTATGTTGTCTGTCCCGAAAAACAGAACTGAAATGTTAAGTATTTAACATTAGATCCTGAAACTATAAAAGTATTAAATTGTTTAACTTCAAGAGATTCTTTATAAAAGAGCCACTAAAGGAAGTGGTAGTGTGGCCGAGCGGTCTAAAAAAGCCATTAAAAATTGAAATGTTTTCATAATTTTTCCCCCAATTTTTCCTAGATGCTTCAAGAAGTCTCACTGGTAGTGAGCCATTGTAGACTCCTTGGAGAGGAAATTGAGTTTTTAAAGAGATGGGGACCAAATTATAACCTAATGAACATAGATGTGACTAATACTGAGTAAGTATATTAGTTCCCCAGGGCTGCCATAACAAAGTACTACAAATTGAGTGGCTTAAACAACCACAGTTTATTGTTTCACAGTTCTGGAGGCTAGAAGTCTGAGATCAAGAACTTAGCAGGGTTGGTTCTTTCCGAGGAGCTGTGAGGGAGAATCTATCCCATGACTGTCTCCTACGTTCTAGTGATTTGCTGGCAGTCATTGGCATACCTTGGCTTTAAATACATAATCCTAGTATCTGCTTTCATCTCCACATGATGTGCTTCCTGTGTGCATGGTTGTGTCCAAATGTCCCCTTATTATAAGGACACCAATCATTTTGGGTTAGGATACCATCTCACTCCAGTAAGACCTCATCTTAGCTAATTAAATCTTCAATTACCTTATTTTCAAAATAAGGTCACATTCTGAGATACTAGAGGTGAGGGCTTCAACATGGATGGCAGGAGGGGACATAGGTCAACCTGTAACAGTAAATATTGAGTCAGAATGTATTAAAAATGACTTAATGAGTTTTATGGCGAACAATGAAAATGATACTAGTAATAATAATCTTTGTTCCAGATTTTTTTAAAGATTTTATTTATTTATTTGACAGAGATCACAAGTAGGCAGGCAGAGAGAGAGGAAGGGAAGCAGGCTCCCCACTGAACAGAAAGCCCGATGTGGGGCTCGATCTCAGGACCCTGAGATCATGACCTGAGCCGAAGGCAGAGGCCTTAACCCACTGAGCCACCCAGGCACCCCTGTTCCAGATTTTTTTACCCACTGTCCATGTAATAAGGACAAGTAAATAATGTACCATCTAAGTTTCACATACGAGTATAAAAGGAAAATGTATTTGTTTCACTCCGTTTTTGTTTTGTATTTTTAATTGAGGATCTTGTCTTTTATAGATTGAGACTTTTATTCTCCAGCTCTACAGCATTTGCAAAATTTGAGATAACTTTGCTTCTCTCAGCCCATTTTCCAACTGTACCATTACCTTTCTCCATTCAAAATCACCTTGGAAACATTGGGTAAGTAAAGGGCCAGCAGGATAGGGCTCCTGAATACTTTTTTACCTATGTTATATCATTTGAAGGAGCTCTCAAAGTGGTCAGAAATAATGTATACCATTATTGGATATACCAGTAATGGATAATCCATAGTGAGTACCAATTGTCACTTCTCTCTGACTTCCTTTTGAAAAATTTGTTCTCTTAAAGTCAGTGGCCTTCATTTCTAGTTCCAGTGGATGGTGGAGATCATTGGTCTATTCTTTTATACTTGCTCTACTTTTTGAATACTCGTAACCTAAAACAGGAATGAGGAAGGGAAAAAAATGGGCATAAGCTTAGCCCAGATCATATATAAATAACTTCTATGGACTTAAAAACAGAATAATCACGTAATCACTTAAAAAGTTGTGCAATCATAATGCTTTTGTAACCAGATATAATAATATTTCATTCCGACTATATATTTTGTGACTTTTTAGACACACTGCTGACAGTTTGTAAGATAGTGGAGAATACACCCACCTCAAATCCATCGCCCAATAGTTGATATTTTTAGCTAAGTCAAGATACCTCACAGTTCATAAAGAATTGCTCTTAGGCCTTGTTTTTGGAATCTCACTTCCTGTTGGACAGGCTATTTCTAGAAATGCCTATTTGTGCTTTCTAAGAGACTCAGAGACCATACCCAAAAACATGAATTCCAATGAAATGGAAGTAAGTTTCCAGAAAAATTAATGAAACTTTTGTTCTTTTCAGCCAAGATGAAATCACTGCAATTCTATCTAAAGTACCACTGGAGGACAACTACCTAAAGAATGTAGTCAAGCAAATTTACCAAGATCTGCTTCAGGATTGCCATTTGTACCACTAGACGCATGGACTATAGCTATAAGAGCCAAGCACAGTGCACTTCATAATGATACTATGTCAGCTTATCTATCTCTGTTTAATTTAGAAAGAAGCCTAGTAAAATTCCTTCTGATGACGTTATAGTTAATTTGTATGCTTAATTTTTAAATCTCTGCAGTCAGGAATGATGGATGGCCTCAAATAGCATATTATCAAACTGCCAATCTTTTTCCAAGAGGTTTAAATAGTAGAACACTTAGGGAAAATTTCTTCTAATTAAAGTTGTGCTCTCTGCTATAGAACAAGCCCTGAGAAGTAACTTAAGTATAAGAAGAGTTGTCACCAGTAACAAAAACATTAACCATTTTCTCATATACAGAACTATGATTTTTAAGTTGCCTGGCTTCTGTCTACCAGATATTTCTGGAATAGAGATATATCTGTCTACAAACTATTCATCCTTCTTTTTCTCCATTCCAGAAATGTTAAGAAAAAGCAATAGCCCTCAGCTATTCAAATGGTTGCCACCTTTTCTTGAGGACCTTGCCTTCTTTTATTATATAATGTGTATTAATGTTTTCTTACGTATAGTTTTGTAGAGGAAGTTAATTCATTGTGGCTCAGTACATATATGTAAATTTTTTTTTTTTTTAATATTTTTGATGTAGCAAAGAGATATATATAGAAATACGTGGAGCTGTATAGAGAGATACTCTTCTGTCTGGGCAGTTTCCATCTTTCTGAAGGATGCTTTAAACCAAGATTCTCAGTCTCTTTCTATTAAATAATGGTACTTCAAACAATATCACATTTGAAGCTACCAGTTTCGGTAAGTTCTGGCAGTAGTAATGAATTTAATGTGAGTATTTGTTTCTCAAGCCATACACAAATATAAGCATATTCATTGATACTGAATGATCAGTATTATCTTTGAGATAGATAAATATGAGAAAACTTTAACCCAAACTTTATTCAAATCCTAATCATGATAAATTTTGTTTCTTTTATATCTAATTCTAAAGTATATTTGCATTTTTAAACTAATTCATCTTAACATTTTGCTTTATACTTTAGGATCAGGTTAAATTCCTATGGGTCCCATGAATATTATCTTTGGTCTTGAATTGGCTTTTACTTCTGAGCCTTTGGTCTAGAAGATCACATGGTCTTTTAAGCTTCAAAAGTCAACATAAAATTTATTTTCCATAAAAATCAAGATGTAGATGTTCTTTATTTCCATGAACTCCTTGAAAAACTTTTAAAGTCACCAATATGGTCTTTTTTCCATGAAATTTAAATTAGTTTTCTTAATGGAGTTGTTTCATTTCTTTTCTGTAAACCTGAAAAGTAGAAGTTTTGTTTTATGCATTTTGGTAACCTGGTATGGACCAACTCCAGGAATGATTTGGCTTGTAATTATGGTCTCTGCTTCCTGAGTTTGCCTACATAATTGTAATATTTACTTAATTATTTGCATTTGTATTTGTTCAAAGGATTGGCTATTTTTATAAAATTTTTTGGAAGTTGTTCCTTCACTGTTAGAAGCAGGTTGGTTTTTGCACTATTAAAATAAGTTTATTATAGGAAATCTTTTTAAGCAGTGTCTCTTTATGAAGTGAAGAGGTTTTTTGTTCTTTGTTTTTTACCATGTATTCAATAAACATTTGAAGATATACCAAAGAAAGCTCCTTCTAGAAACACCCACTTACTTGAAAACTGAGATAAGATTAAAATATGTCAGGATCTGAGTATAAGAACCAGATACAAACCATAGCTATCCCTATGTCTATGTCTCTGAAAGACAGTAAAAGAAAACTATTTGAAGTTCCTCGGGAAACTATCATTTCTTTTTTTTTTTTTAATTTTTTAAATTTTTTAAATTTCTTTTCAGTGTATCAGAATTCATTGTTTATGCACCACACTGTGCTCCATTCAATACGTGCCCTCCATAATACTCATCACCAGGCTCATCCAACCTCCCACCCCCCCACCCTTCAAAACCCTCAGATTGTTTTTCAGAGTCCATAGTCTCTCATGGTTCATCTCCCCTGAGATGAAGAAACTATCATTCCTATGAGCTAATGGAGTGGTTCTCAAAGCCTAGTCCCTAGACTAGTAGTATCAGCTTCACCCCAAACCTGCTGAATCAGAAACACTAGGGTGGGGACCAGTATTCTGTGTTGTGGTTTTTATCCTTTTCTTCCTTTCCCTTTTTTTTTTTTTTTTAAAGATTTTCAGGGAGCCCAATATGGGGCTCAATCCCAGGACCCTGGAATTATGACTTGAGCTGCTTAACCAACTGAGCCACCCAGGCTCAGTTGGTTTTTTTTTTTTTTTAAAACAACTTCACCGAGGGGCACCTGGGTGGCTCATCTATTAGGCATCTGCCTTTGTGATCCCAGGGTCTTAGGGTCAAGCCCCATTTTGGACTCCTTGCTCCATGGGGAGCCTGCTCCTCCCTCACCCTCTGCCGCCACTCCCCCAGCTTGTGCTATCTCTCTCTCTCTCTCTCTCAAAGAGAATAAAATCTTAAAAAAAAAAACTTCACTGAAATATAATTGACATCATACAATTCACCTATTAAAGTGCACAGTTTGGGGAACGTCTGGGTGGTTCAGTCGGTTGGGCATCTGCGTTCGGCTCAGGGCATGATCACATGCCCTAGGATTGAGTCCCACATCAGGCTCCTTACTCAGTGGGAAGCCTGCTTCTCCCTCTGCCTTCCACTACCCCTGCTTCTCCTCACTTGCGCTCTCTCTCTCTGAAAAATAAAATCTTTAAAGTGCATAGTTGGGATACCTGGGTGACTCAGGTAAGCAACTGCCTTTGGCTCAGGTCATGATCCCAGAGTCCTGGGATCAAGCCCTAAGTTGGGCTCCTTGCTCAGTGGGAAGCCTGCTTCTACCTCTCCTGCCTACTGCTCCCGCTGCTTATGCACGCGCACTCTCTCTCTCTCTCTCTCGTTATCTCACTGTCAAATAAATAAAATCTTACAAAAAATAAAAATTTTTTAGAGTGGTATATATACACAAAGGAATACTAAACCATCAAAAAAAGAAACCTTACCTGTAGTTTGCAACGACGTGAATGGAACTAGAGGGTATTATGCTAAGCAAAATAAGTCAATCAGAGAAAGATAATTATTATGATCTCACTTGTGGAATTTAAGAAACAAAACAGGGGGATGCCTGGGTGGCTCAGTTGGTTGGACGGCTGCCTTCGGCTCAGGTCGTGATCCCAGAGACCCAGGATCAAGTCCCGCATCAGGCTCCCAGCTCCACGGGGAGTCTGCTTCTCCCTCTGACCTTCTCCTCACTCATGCTCTCTCACTGCCTCTCTCTCAAATAAATAAATAAAATCTTAAAAAAAAAAAAAACTGGACTTGTTTAAAAAAAAAAAGAAAACAGGATCATAAGGGAAGAGAGGAAAAGTTAAAACAAGAAGAAATCAGAGAGTGAGACAAACTGTAAGAGACTCTTAATCATAGGAAACAAACTGGAGGGTTACTAGGGTGGTGGGGGATGGTGGGATAGGGTAACTGGGTGATGGACATTAAAGAGGGCACATGAGGGATGCCTGGGTGGGTCACTGGGTTAAAGCCTCTGCCTTCAGCTCAGGTCATGATCTCAGGGTCCTGGAATTGAGCCCTGCATAGGTCTCTCTGCTCAGCTGGGAGCCTGCTTCCTTCTCTCTGCCTGCTTTTCTGCCTACTTGTGATCTCTGTCTGTCAAATAAATAAATAAAATCTTTTAAAAAAAGAGGGCACATGATGAGCAATGGGTATTAGACTGATGACCCCATTTAGAATTTGAAAGATATGTAGTCAAATGTATCAATATTTTCTTTTATGACTTCTGAGTTTGTGTTATATTTAGATTCTCCCTACTGTAAGATCTATGATATCTCTTAGAACTTTTATGGTTTAATAATTTAGGGGCACCTGGGTGGCTCAGTGGGTTAAAGCCTCTGCCTTCGGCTCAGGTCATGATCCCAGGGTTCTGGGATCAAGCCCCACATCAGGCTCTCTGCTCAGCGGGGAGCCTGCTTCTTCCTCTCTCTCTGCCTGTCTCTGCCTGCTTGTGATCTCTGTCTGTCAAATAAATAAATAAAATCTTTTAAAAAAATAATTTACATTTATGTCTTTGAATCAATTGGGAATTTATCCTAACAGAGGTTAAGGATCCAAATTATTTTTTTTTTCTAGATGGCTATGTGGCTATCCCAGCACCATTTAATAAATAGGCTATTTTCCCCATTGGTTTGGAATGCTTTTTTTTTTTTATCATATACTAGATTTCTCTACCTATTCATATCTGAGTGCAGTAGGCAAAGTAGTAGACACCACCCCCGCACCCCCACACCCAGATGTCCACATCCCGAAACCTGTGAATGTCACTTTACATAGCAGTAGGAACTCTGCAGAGCTTTTGAAGGATCTTGGCATGGGGAGACTATCTTGGATTAGCTGGGTAGGCCCAATGTAATCATAAGGTTTTTTATAAGAGGAAGGCAGGATGTCAGAGTCAGAGAAGGAGATGTGATAATGGAAACAGATCAGAGTGTTGACTTTGAAGAAAGAGGAAGAGACCTTGAGCCAAAGAATTTGGATACCTCTAGAGACTGGAAAAGGCAAGGAACAGATTTTCTCCTAGGACCTCCAGAAGGGACGAAATTCTGTCAATGCCCTGTGAATCCCATTAGGAATTCTGATCTCCAGAATTGTAAGATGATACATTTTTTAAAGCCATATATTTGTGGTAATTTGTTACAGCAGCAACAGGAAACTAAGACACTGATTAAACTGTTCTGCTCTATTGACCTATCTTATTGTAAAAGTCCTTTGTAATTTCTATAGGTTTTTGTTTTGTTTTGTTTTTTTGAGGAGAGAGTTGGGGAGATGCAGGGGGGAAAGGGAGAGAGAGAATCTTAAGCAGGCTCCACACTTAGCACAGAGTCCAACACAGGACTCCATTTCATGGCCCTGAGATTATGACCTGAGCCAAGATCAAGAGTGAGATGCTTAACCTACTGAACCACCCAGGTGGCCCTGTAATTATTGCAGTTTCATAATATGTTTTAACATCTGGTCATTTCAGGCCCTTAGGTTTTCCTAGCTCTTCTCGCTTTTTTATTTTATCATATAAAGGTAAGAACTAGCTGGTTTTCTTCCCCAAAAACTCTTAATGTAATTTGTACTGAAATCATGTTATATTAAATTTAATGAACAGCTCATCGACAATTGATATCTCTAAGATATGAGACTTCCACCAGTATACTTTTTCTGTTTTGTGTCCTTTGTTAATATCTTAAAATTTTCTTTATATAGGATGTGCACTTTTCTTATTAGACTTATTCCAAGGCGTTTTATATTTTTGTTACAATTTTTAAATTATCATAATAAAAACAGGATAAATTCAAACTGAAGGTGCAAATAATATACAAAAGCATACAGATGAAGGCAAAATCATCCAAAATCTCACTAGTGAACAACCTTCCATATACTAGGTTTTCTTAGCCATAAAGGGCAATGGCTATTTGGTAGGCAACTAATGGTGATTGCCATGAATTGCATTGGGATTTCTATGTGAATTCATTGATGTTGATGAATTTTCAACTTCATAATTTTGAGCCTTCTCTGGGAAGATGGTTTTAGAGATTTTTCCATAAAGATCCTGAACATTTCTTTTTTTTTTTTAAAGATGATCCTGAACATTTCTAAAAGTATATTCCTAGACATTTATGGTTTTTGTTACTACTGTGAATGGGATCTTTTTCTATTATATTGTCTAATTAGTTATTAAGACTTAATAAAGTGCTGATCTTTTATATTTCATAATTGGTTACACTAATGTACTTTCTTATTGTCCCTTAAACTATCCAAGTATATAATCATATCTGTAAATCTTTCTGAACACTTACATCTTTTTTTATTATCTTGAATTATTACACCCTGTGACATTTCCTAAACAATAGTAAATAATAGCGGCAGTAGACAATTTTCTTTGTTTCTTTTTTACATAAGTAATCTCTGCACACAACATGGAGCTCAAACTCACAGCCCACAGCCCCAAAACTAAGAGTCATGTGCTCCTCATACTGAGCCAACTAGGAGCCTCAGTTCTTGGTTTTAATGAAAGTATTTCTAACATTTCACAAGTAAACAAACAAAAGCAGCTTGTTTGGAGTATCTGCTTTTTTCTTGATCATGCTAAGGAAGCATCCGATTCCTTTCTCCCTTTTCCCCCCTTAATGAGGAATTAATGTAGAATTTATTGCTTTTTCAAAATGAAATTAACCATATGGGTTTCACCTTGACCTATTAAAGTGGTCAATTATAATAGATTTCCCCATACTGGATCATCCTTGCACTACTCAATTCGATCACTTGGATAGGACAGTGGATTTCCCTTACTATGTTCCAGGTTGACTGTGCCAGGAGATTATTATCCTTGAGACAAAAGGTTAGATTTCTCATGATTAAGTTTTTTTTACTAGAGGTTACCTCTTTGAGATTTCAAATAGGTCACTGGACGTAATCTAGGATATATCCAAAACTTTTCCACTACACACTTAAACATATTCATATGGATTGCTAACTTAACTGTTAGCAAGAACACTAGTTTGTCTTATTTCCAAATGCTTAGTGGGTTGTCTTGGAAGAAAAGAATGGAAAACTACTCAAACTGGTTTAAGCAGAAGAAATAGAAGGGAGATTTATTGGCATTTAGGAGTATTTCATAGATCTCGAGAATAGTAAGTGCTACTGGGCTCCTGAGAAATTGGAAAGATTTGGAAAACAGATTTCAAAATTGTTCCTTTCTGTCTCATTCTCTCCCACTTTCTTGGTCTCTCAATTTCTTAGTCTTCCTATAAAAGGGATTTCTATGGTTTGACAACCACACAGCCACAGGAATTTGATCTTAATGAAATGTCAAAGTCACATGTAATTTCATTCAGCCAAGAGGGGCTGTGGGTTTGCAGATACTTTAAGGAAAGGGTGTGAAGAAGGGAAAGTAAAGGTGGGTATATTTGGGGGCGCCTGGGTGGCTCAGTGGGTTAAGCCTCTGCCTTTCACTGAGGTCATGATCTCAGGGTCCTAGGATCCATGCCCCCCCCCCCCAATGAGGCTCTCTGTTTAGCAGGGAGCCTGGTTCTCCCTTTCTCTGACTGCCTTTTTGCCTACTTCTGATTTCTCTCTCTGTCAAATAAATAAAATCTTTTTTTTAAAAGTGGGTATATTTGGTATGGCTGTTACTATTTTCCCCAGGTACTATATATAATTGTTGTTAGGTTGAGTCTGCCTCCAGAATGCTTCCTGAATCTGTTCTGTCATTGATCTAACTCAAGTAAGCCTTCGTCCCTTGCCCAAAATATTGCAAGAGCTTCCTGACAGTTTTTGCTATCTTTACTCTTTTCTGAAATCTGTCATTGTCACAAGACAACGGTGGGAGGATTGAATAAAAACTTAATGAACGGGGCGCCTGGGTGGCTCAGTGGGTTAAAGCCTCTGCCTTCGGCTCAGGTCATGATCCCAGAGTCCTGGGATCAAGTCCCTCGTCGGGCTCTCTGCTCAGCAGGGAGCCTGCTTCCTCCTCTCTCTGCCTGTCTCTCTGCCCACCTATGATCTCTGTCTGTCAAATAAATAAATAAAATATTTTCTTTTTTTTAAGATTTTATTTATTTATTTGACAGACAGAGATCACAAGTAGGCAGAGAGGCAGGCAGAGAGAGAGGGAGGAGAAAGCAGTCTCCCCGCTGAGCAGAGAGCCCGACGCGGGGCACGATCCCAGGACCCTGAGATCATGACCTGAGTTGAAGGCAGAGGCTTAACCCACTGAGCCACCCAGGCGCCCCAATAAAAATAAAATCTTTTAAAAAAACCAAACTTCATGAACTTTAAAGCATCCCACAATGATAAAGTAGTGGTGAGGGAAAAAACAGATCAAACCATAGGAGTCTTCTGCTTAAAAAATTTCAGTGATTTCCCCATTACCTAAAGAATAAATATTAAAGCTCCACACATGGTCATAACTTTCTTCATAACTTGAACTAAATGTTAACTTTACAGTATCAGCGCCTCCAGGACTCTTTTCCTCCCTCATCAGACAATGCTATGTATGGCTTGACCACGTCGTTAATTTCCATGCCCATACTGTTCTATATGGTTATGTCCTCCATCTCTTCTTTGCCCAGGAAACTCCATTCACCCTTTAAAACCAGAATCATAGGCCAAACTTTCCAGAAAACTATGAGAAGGTAATCAATGTCTTCTTCCTCTGGAGTCTTGCAAATCCCTAGCAAATTACCAAGACATGACTAGTATTTCAGGCATTTTCTCCCCTTCACTAGCTCTGTTTTCCAATTTCATCTGTCTACTCGAGCATCCTCGGCTCTACCACATCCAGGGACCTGAAAAACGTCAGGCTGCAGGAATTTGACGTGACGAAGTCGGAAGTTCAGAGCAAACACAGGCTTAGATACTTTGGAAGCAAATCGAGAACACCTCTGTAAAGCCAGGCTTTTCCGCAGAGGGACTGAGGCGCTAAAAACGCCAGGTGCCCGCGGTGCATACTGGGAGTTGGAGTCTCCGGCCGACCCCACTATCTCTTGGGAGTTGTAGTCCTTGGTCCAGTGAAAGAGAAGAAGTTGGCGACTTCCAAATTGTGAATTAGTTCTTAGCGGTAAACGGAAAAGGGAACTCCTTTACATCATTCAAGATCAAGATCATTGGGCCCACCTCCCGCTCGCGAGCAGCGGCAGGGCGGGCTAGGCTGCGGCGCCGAGGTGGGCGGGGAGACGTTACGTTGACGCTGGCGTGACCCTTCCGGAGCATTTGGCGGGATCTCCGAAAGCTGCCGGGTGGGGACAGTTGTGCGGCCAGACACTCTTCGGCTGAGGAGAGCTGACGCTCTCTGAGGGGCGTAGTTGGGACCTAAAACTCGCCTGGGTCGTGTGCAGGAGGACGGAACAGGAGAGTAGAGAAGTTAGCAGCAAGGAGGGGCGTCTGGAATTCGTCCGGGGTCTGTTGCGGACCAGACCAGCGGACAGAAGTCGGAGCGTGCAGCCCGCCCGAGTGAGAAGCGCTGTGGACCGAGGTGAGTGTGAGGTGTAGACTTGGTCCCTTTCTTCGTCGGGGTGCGTCCCCGCATTAACCCGACCGGGCCCGTGGTCTGGCCGCCGGCTTATGCGCCCCTCTGCGCCGCATGAGAAAGCGGGGGTGGCGCGGCGGAGCAGGGGCATGCCTGGGCCCAGCCCACCGTCAGAGCTGGTTGTGGCGAAAACTGAAGCGTCCCCCAGGCACCAGAGCTGGGAGGAACCTAGAACCCTTCATTTCCAAGACCCATTTTATGGGCGGGGGCGAGAAAGCCGAGATCCAGAGGGGTGTACCGATTTAATGTCACAGCTGTTTATGTCAGAGCCAGGGTTTTCGGATTTTTGGTCAGTCCTCTTTCCATTACTCTGTACTTTGCTTACCAAGTACCCGCCTCCAGTTTCCTCAAAGGTGTTTTCATTACCTAATGCGGAAGGCTGTTCACGTGATACCTAGGGACTCCTCTCCACTGAGGTTTTGTTGTTGTTGTTGTTTTTTACTTCTAAAGTGAAGTGTAATATGCATATAGAAGATGCACATATCAGAAGTGTATACAGCTCTGAATTATTTCAAAGAGAATATACCTATGTAATGACTACTCAGGTCAATAAATAGAATGTTGTCGGCATCCCAAAAACTTCCCTTGTTCCCCCTCTAGTATGAACCTTTTCTCCCCAGAGGTAACCACTCTATTGACTTCTAACACCATTGACTAAATTTGCCTGTGTTTGAATTTTGTGTGATACTGTTTATACGTTTGTATCTGGTTTTGCTCAACATTCTGTCTGTAGATTCATACATATCTTTGTATATAGTAATAGTTCTTTTTTGTTGCCATATTGGATCCCTTATTCTTTCTGCCTATGGTGGACATTTGGGTGGTTTCTAGTTTCTGACTTTTTAAAGGAGAAAGGCAGCTGAGAACATTCCTATGTATATTTTGGTGCAGGGTGTGTCTGCTTTTCAGTTGGTTAGTAATACAGTGTTGAAATTCCTGGGTCTTAGCATTTGTCTATATTCAACTTCCACGTTTGTTTATTTACTTTAGTTAAACATTTGGTTTATTTGTCAGAGAGCATGAGCAGGGGGTGCGGCAGAGGGGGAGTGAGAAGCAGGCTCTCAGCTGAGCCAAGGACACTGTATCCTAGGGCCCTGGGATCACAATGCAAGCAGAAGGCAAATGCTTACCCAACTGAGCCACCCAGTTTACATTTAATGCCAGTTTTCAAAAGTATAAATTTACATTCAGACCAGCAGTGAATGAATATTTAGTTGTTTCACATGCTTGCCAACACTTGATGTTGTTAATCTTTTTTTTTAAATTTATTTGATGTTGTTGATTTTTTCTTTTTAAGATTTTATTTACTTATTTGACAGAGATCACAAGCAGGCAGAGAGGCAGGCAGAGAGAGAGAAGAAAGCAGACTCCCCACAGAGCAGAGAGCCCGATGCGGGGTTCAATCCCAGGACCCTGGGATCATGACCTGAGCCGAAGGCAGAGGCTTTAACCCACTGAGCCACCCAGGCGCCCCTGTTGTTGATCTTTTTAATTTTATCTATTTTGGTGGCATATAGAGATACCTCATGGTTTTAATTTTCCTGATAATCAGGTTGAGATTTGTTGGTTCATATGTTTATTGTTCATTTTGTTTGGCTTTTTTTTTTTTAAGATTTTATTTATTTATTTGACAGAGATCACAAATAGAGAGGCAAGGAGAGAGAGGGGGAAGCAGGTTCCCTGCTGAGCAGAGAGCAGGATGCGGGGCTTGATCCCAGGACCTTGGGATCATGACGTGAGCCAAAGACAGAGGCTTAACCCACTGACCCACCTAGGCACCCCTGTTGGTTCATATGTTTTAAAGATTTTATTTATTTATTTGTCAGAGAGAGAGGGAGAGAGTGAGCGAGCACAGGCAGACAGAGTGGCAGGCAGAGGCAGAGGGAGAAGCAGGCTTCCCGCCGAGCAAGGAGCCCGATGTGGGACTCGATCCCAGGACCCCGGGATCATGACCTGAGCCGAAGGCAGCCGCTTAACCAACTGAGCCACCCAGGCGTCCCTATACAAATTTTTTTTTAAGATTTTATTTATTTGACACAGAGAGCACAAGTAGACAGAGTGGCAGGCAGAGGGAAAGGGAGAAGCAGGCTCTCTGCTGAGCAAGGAGCCCAACGTGGGGCCCCATCCCAGGATCTTGGGATCATGACCTGACCTGAAGGCAGACACTTAACTGACTGAGCCACCCAGGTGCCCCTGAAGTTTGTTTTGTTTTTAAAAGATTTTATTTATTTATTTGACAGACAGAGTAGTCTGCCTTACAAGTAGGCAAGAGAGGCAGGCAGGGAGAGAGAGGAGGAAGCAGGCTCTCTGCGGAGCAGAGAGTCTGATGTGGGCCTCGATCCCAGTACCCTGGGATCATGACCTGAGCAGAAAGCAGAGGCTTTAACCCACTGAGCCACCCAGGCGCCCCTGTTTTGTATGATCTAAATTCATTTATTCTTGTGAACATTGAGACTTGTTCACTTTTGGGGTGCTAGGGTAGTCCAGTTGGGTAGCTTCTGACTCTTGGGTTTGGCTGGGTTATGGTCTCAGGATCATGAGATCCAGCCCTCTTGGGCTCCACACTAGGCGCAGAGCCTGCTTAAGATTCTCCCTCTTCCTCTGCCACTACCCCCTTACCCCTGCCCTGCATTCTCTCTCTCCCCACCCCCAAAAAAAGTTTTGCTCACTTTTACTAACATCTTTGAAGATAATTAAAATTTTTTGTTCTCCATTACTTTCAACCTGAGCAATCTTAACTGTCATAATAACCTGACTAGATATGGGCCTAATGCTCTATGGATTTCAGACTGAGCAGGGTTCTTTTTTTTTTTAAGATTTTATTTATTTGACAGAGATCACAAGTAAGCAGAGAGGCAGGCAGAGAAAGGAGGAAGCAGGCTTCCCACTGAGCAGAGAACCCGATGTGGGGCTCGATCCCAGGACCCTGAGATCATGACCCAAGCTGAAGACAGAGGCTTTAACCTACTGAGCCACCCAGGCACCCCTCACTTGTGCATTCAGTGAGGTCTGAAATTGATTAAAATGATAATGTTTAAATTCCAGACATTCCCCCCGCTTTTTTTTTTTTTTAAGATTATTTATTTATTTGAGAGAGAGAGCACACATGCCTGCATGAGCCAGGGGAAGGGCAGAGAGGTAGACTCCCCGTTGAGCAGGGAGCCTGACGTGGGACTCGATCCTAGGACTCTGGAATCACGATCGGAGCCAAAGGCAGGCGCTTAACCAACTGAGCTACTCAGGCGCCCTAAATTTCACACATTCCTATTGGAAGCAGAATATGTGACTACAAGCTATGATCCTTGGCTGAGATGGGAAGTACTTTCATCTCAATCTACTGCCTTACCAGGAGTGGAGGCTTATGGGCAGTCATTCTGTCTTCATTTCACTCCTCTCCCACTACCCCCAAAGCCTACTTGCTTGAAGGGAACAATAAAATTGAAACAGTTTAACAAACTTTCACCAGTTGTTTGTTTTTTTGTGGGGGGGGGGTTGGGTTTTGGGGGGGTGTTTGTTTTTTGGGTTCTTTTTGTTTTGTTTGTTTGTTTTTCAAATTTTAAGTAGAGTCTTGCAGTGTCCACTTTGGTTTACCAAATACTTGCCAAACACCTAACATTTAATGTATCATGGGGAGTACACAAATTGTACACAAATAAATAACTTGGTCCCTACCCTCAAGGAATGTGAAGCAGGGGAACTGGGGACATAGTTGGTCTAGTTAAGCTGTGCATCTTTAAGAAGCAGACTAGTCCTGGCTCTTCCTAATCTATATCTGGTAGAACTAGCTAGGTGGAGGGACACCTGGGTGGCTCAGTTGTTTAAGCCAATACCTTTGGCTCAGGTCCTGATTCCAGAGTCCTAGGATCTAGTCCCACAGCGGGCTCCTTGCTCAGCGGGGAGCCTGCTTCTCTCTCTGCCTCTGCCTGCCACTCTGCCTGCTTGTGTTCTCTCTCTTTCTCTCTCTCTCAAATAAATAAATAAAGTCTTAAAAAAAAAAAAACAAAACTAGTTAGTGGAAAGGAAAGCTGATGAGATATGTTCTTTTTTCCTGCCATGGGTAGGTCAGTGATTAGACCAAAAGACTAACAAGTAATTCTTCAGAGATTTATTTCAAAAGAACTTTGCAGCTCTGTACTTTTTCTGGCCATCTGTATTTTTCAGTATTGAATGCTGAGTAATGGCTATGCAAATGCAGCTTGAAGCAAATGCAGATACTTCAGTGGAAGAAGAAAGCTTTGGCCCACAACCTATTTCACGGTTAGAGGTATGTGCTTAGTGTTAATTTTAGAATTATAATGCTAGATTACAGTCTTCTACCTGTTGGGAGAACTTACAACCTTTTCATAAACAATTGATTTATTGCCTAAAGTCAAGACCTAAATTGGAGTTTTCAGAAGTGTTTTCAAGAATCCTGTGGAAAGGCTTAAGATAATTGTTAAACATGTCTGGCCATATCTCTTTCGTTAAGAATTCTCCTACTTTATCATTTTTCTTTCTTAGAGTTGGATTGTCAAAAATTAAAAGCCCCCCTAGGATCTCATGGTGGAGTCTTGCCATGTTTATACTATTTATGAAATTACAATCCAGAGAATTAGAGTGGCCTAGGACAGCTAGGCAGGAAGAAAGAGGACCGTTGTCTCTCCATTGACCCATATCTGTGCTGAAGTTACTAGCAAGACAGCTGTTGTGGTCAGGGAGAAGGGCTTGTGGCTATTAAGGTGAAAGGGTCAAGCTCCAATCAGGACTCTGCATAGGAACATCAAGCATCGGACCTGGGCCCTTGCACTATTTCTTCCCATTGTACAGAGACCCCAGAGTGTGAGTGCTACAGACATAGGCTGAAAGAAGTAGGAGGGAAAGCAGAGAAAGCCTTTATTCTTCCCTTTACACATATTCCTACCACCCCAGCTAAACTTCAAGACTCCAGCAGAAGTTAATATAAACGGGTTTGTGATAACTATTACAGAGTTCAGCA
The DNA here is from genome assembly GCA_004024625.1 of Mellivora capensis. Lineage (NCBI taxonomy): Eukaryota > Metazoa > Chordata > Mammalia > Carnivora > Mustelidae > Mellivora > Mellivora capensis. The sequence goes on from PISX010003845.1 coordinate 20,740, forward strand.
TCATAACTTCTGGTATTATGAGCATCCATATACCCACACATGCATTTTGCTTATTGCTTAAATATTGATAGGAGAGCTTATTTCTTTTTTTTTTTTTTTTATTTGTCAGAGAGAGAGAGAGAGAGAGAGAGGGCAGACAAGAGTGGCAGGCAGAGGCAGAGGGAGAAGCAGGCTCCCTGGTGAGCCGAAGGCAGCTGCTTAACCAACTAAGCCACCCAGGCGTCCCATGGAGAGCTTATTTCTGTGGGCAAACCCTCCGCTCTCAAAAACCCTTCCCAAACTGCAAATACATAGACATTCCACCACTAATATTGTCCCAGCAGTCATAGTTTTGATGGCTAATAAAATCAAAGCTGAATTTGTAATATAGATAGGAAGAGATGCATTTGGGTGGTTTATTTTGAGAACTGGTATATGAGTCCTTAACCAAAACTAGTTTTTCCCCATTTCCTTTTTTTTTTTTTAATTTTACTTATTTGAGAGAAAGAGAGCATGAGCAGGGAGAGGGAGAAGCAGACTCCCCATTGAGCACAGAGCCTGACACGGAGCTTGATCCCAGGAGCCTGGGATCATGACCTGAGCTGAAGGCTGAGCTACCCAGGCGCCCCAGTTTTCCCCCATTTTTAATGTCACTTGTTAGAGTGATCCAGTCATTTTGCTACCCTCAGCTCTGGGGCAGTCTTCTCTGTTTACTCCAGCTTAGAGTAAAACAAACAAACAAAAAACAGGTTTTTTTATTTGTGCTTGATGTAGAAAACATTAGAAACAGTGGTTTAAGGTGACTTTTTAGGGCCCAGAGTCTCACGTTTTTGACAGAGGAAGAGAGAGCACAAGTAGGGGGGAGTGCCAGAGGGAGATAGAGAAGCAGACTCCTCACTGAGCAGGGAGCCTGAGGTGGGGCTCAATCCCAGGACCCTAGAATCATGACTTTAGCCAAAGGCAGACACCTAACAGACTGAGCCTCCCACGCGCCCCTCTAAGTTCATTTAGAGTCCTAGTCGTAAAAGGTTGAGAGTTACTAGTTTATTCCCAGTGCCTGTGAATTAGTGGTTTAGCCCCAATTCATGATGAGAATACGTACATGGGACTACTAGTTTAGAAGTATTGGTTTTCTTTTTTTTTTTTTTTTTAAGATTTTATTCATTTTCTTGACAGAGAGAGATCACAAGTAGGCAGAGAGGCAGGCAGAGAGTGAAAGGAGGAAGCAGGCTCCCCGCCGAGCAGAGAGCCCAATGCGGGCTCGATCCCGGGACCCTGAGATCATGACCTGAGCTGAAGGCAGAGGCTTTAACCCACTGAGCCACCCAGGCGCCCCTAGAAGTATTGGTTTTCAAAATGAAAGGGTTGGTAATTTGTTTTTAAATACTTCATGTGTAGAGAATACTTTTCAAAGCTTTTGCATATAATATTACAGTTCTTCAAAACAGCTCTGAATTGGGTAGGGCAAATATCTACATTAGCTGAGAGAACTGAAGCTTACACTTATCCATGGTTCTCTTCACTTGCAGCAATGTGGCATAAATGCCAATGATGTGAAGAAGTTGGAAGAGGCTGGATTCCATACTGTGGAGGCTGTTGCCTATGCACCAAAGAAGGAATTGATAAATATTAAGGGGATTAGTGAAGCCAAAGCTGACAAAATTCTGGTAAGTACTGCTTATGTGATGTAGGGGGAGTCATTAGTGGGAATAGCATAAAAGGATATACAGTGAAGGTGGCAGTGTTCCTTCACCTCCCATTGTGTCATTGTGTTCCCCTTTCCAGAGGTGACTGCACTAGTTAATTATGTTTATATGTGCCTCCTTGCATAAATTGGGATTTTCTCTCAAGGAAATTAGTTTCATGGGGTATGAGTACTGCCAAATTGACAAGTTTGCATTCCTGCCAGCAGTGCGTGGTGATGTACCTTATTTTTCTAGAAATTATGATCTCATGCCTTAGAAATATATTCATTAGGGGCGCCGGTGGCTCAGTGGGTTAAAGCCTCTGCCTTTGGCTCAGGTCATGATCCCGGGATCCTGGGATCGAGCCCCGCATTGGGCTCTCTGCTGAGCAGGGAGCCTGCTTCCTCTTCTCTCTCTGCCTGCCTCTCTGCCTACTTGTGATCTCTGTCTGTCAAATAAATAAATAAATAAATCTTTTAAAAAATATATTCATTAGTATGTAGCCACTAAAAAGAATTTCAAAGAATATTCATTGATATAGGAGAATGTTTCTGATATAAGAAACATAAGGATTTCTAATATCAGGAATGTTTCTGATATAAGAAAGCAGGGTAATAAAACACAAATATACACACACACATACACATACATGGTTGATTTTTTTTTTTTTTTTTTGTATTTAAAAATGTGTATAGCACATACACAGGATAAATACACTAAAATATTTGTGGTGTTATTTCTGAATGGTAAGAATGTGAGCGATTTTTACTTTTGCCTCAATTTTCTGAAGTTTCTTCATTTTGTATAATCAGGTTTTACTTTCAAATAAAAAAGCTGTTTTTGTTTCTTATTAGCTAACTAATCATAGGTAAGATTCTTTAATAATGACAAGGGAATGTGATTTCAAATCATGTGCTTAGTTTTGTTTTTTTTTTAACCTTAATGACATAAAAGTGATTTTACTGGCTTAATAAAAATGAAGTAGAAATATAATAATCCCTTATATAGTATTTTAACTTTGAAATCACATCCCTTATATATATATTCTCATCTGACCTTCATAACAACACTGAGAAAAATAGGTGGGGCCAGTATTATCTCTGTTTTACGGATGAGGAAACGTAAGATACAGTGGTTCAGTTATTTACCCAAGGTCATACATGCAGTGGCAGAACTAAAACTAGAATCCAGTTATTTTCATCCTATCATATTATGATATTTTCTCATTTCCCTCCAGTGACTTATAGCTACTATTAATTTTTCTTTCACATTCATAATTCTCATGATTATATTTTTTATGCACTTACCCTTTGGTATTTAGTTATTATTTAGCTGGGCTTTTTTTTCCCCCCTCTCAAGATGTTATTTATTTATTGGAGCATCAGTTGGGGGGCCGGGGAGAAACAGACTTTCTGTTGAGCAGGGAGCCCAAATCGAGGCTCAATCCTAGGATGCCGGGATCATGACCTGAGCTTAACAGACTGAGCCACCTAGGCACCCCTATAGTTATACAGTTGGATTAGCTTTATCCTTGAATTTTTTTTTTTTAGATTTTTTATTTATTTATTTGACAGATCACAAGTAGACAGAGAGGCAGGCAGAGAGAGAGGGGGAAGCAGGCTCCCCGCTGAGCAGAGAGCCCGATGCGGGGCTTGATCCCAGGATCCTGGGATCATGACCTGACCTG